>BMAO01029729.1:0-27644 GCA_019973975.1 Trichonephila clavata | reverse complement strand
AAGAAAGCGTGATGCACGATAGAAAATGGCATTCCATTCAAACTAATTGGGATTATCATTTAAGTTAGAATTTATGATACGAACATATGAGCGTCATCACAGCCAAATTGTCACCACGCGAATCGCTCCTTGATGTCAAAACAACAAAGATTCTTACGTGTTTTTATATGAAAAAATCAGTCAGATTTTGGTGGATATAGCGTGATTTGCTTTGTGCCAATTTGACTGTGGTGATGCTAATGCATAAGAATATAAATTTTTATTTATGTATGAGATTTTCTGACATGTTTTCTTTTTGTTAAACTGAGCATTAGTGGTACTATCAATCTACGGTTGTACTTAGGCTATGTGTAGCGTAAAACTAAATCATCACCTGAATATCAGTACATTTCAGCGGTACTTCCAACTGCATAGCATAACCATTTGGTCAAAAAAAATAAGTATTTATGTATTATCGCAACCTATTGATGGCATTATATGAAACGAAGCACAGGGTTGCCAATTCAGCGCGGACAACACATAGGAAATCGCAGTTGCCAACTTGACGAGTTATTAATAGTTGACAATTGTTGAAATATTACATAAGTACCAAAGAATCTTCCTATGGTATTTCAGTTCTTACATGTAATGGCAACCTATTAGAGACGTTACATGAAACAAAACACATGGTTGCCAATTTAAGGCGTACAACACATGTGAAATCAGCGTTGCACACTTGGCGAGTTGTTTTGAACAGTAGCATCGGTCAATAAAATCTAAGTACCTACATTTCCTTCCGTTGAAAAAGGATACTGCTTTTCCTGATCGTATTAAGAGTCACCACAGTCAAAGCGGCTCTTTTTTCACCTTAATTTGCTTTTTTTCCATTTTAGACTCATAAGAATCTGTTATTTTGATATCGTGGTGCAAATTTTGCTGCGGTGATGCCAATACACAAGTACCCTTTTCCTTTATTGGCAGATTCCCTGTTTTTCCATTGTGACAAAAAAGTAGAAAAATGTAACTAAAGAAATGACATTCAATTCAAACTAATTCAGATTAACAGATTGTCAATATTGTGATTTTAAGTTAGAATTTTTATTTACGTATAAGATCCTGCTTATGGTAGTTTCATCAAAATCAAATCTTAATTTATCTATTTAAGGTAGCTTTTTGGTTTGAATTAATATGATAATTTCTATACTATATGTAAGGTTACTTTTATATTTATTTGTTTCTTTTTTACTTTTAAATATTTAATATTTTCTGTTAAGTGTTTTTTTGTTGTTCAAAACTGTTTATGGCAGTTTTATCAAAATTAGGGCTTATTTTTCTGTTTTAGATAACCTTTTAATTAAATTAATATTATAATTCCTATTTCAGTGTCACAGTTTTATTTTTTTCTGAACTATCCTTTTCTTACGTATCATTGTAGGTATAGTAATTATGTGATAGAAAGACTCAAAAGTCTGTTTTTCAGCCGAACAATAATTTGTGAGGCTTTTTGTAAATAGAATCTTAGATCATGATTACCAATTCATGACACAAATATCAAAGGGGGTTTTTTTTACAATCAATGAAACTACACCTCTCACCAGAACTTTTTTTTGTCATGTCCATTTGTTCACAGAAAAAAAAATCTGTTAGAAAAATTATGGATGCGATTAAATGCTCATCAAAGTAATTTTCCTTCTGACAAATCTGTTCTTCATGCTGATTGTATATATACACATGCATTGTATACATTTTTTACATATAAATGTTACGTGTTTTACATATTTATGCCATTTTCTGTCTTTAAAAATAAATATTCATCCTTCCTAATAATAATTCTTCCTTCATCGGCATATTAAATATTTTTTTCAATGTAGAAAATATTGCTTAAAGTATAACAGAAAGAAAATGACACTGAATTAAAGCTAATTGCTATTAACATCTTGGTAATATCGTGAAGATAATGCTTCTTATTTATGAGAAACCAGAATGTACCATATTTATTTTACGTGTCACTGTTTTTTGCCTTTTGGTCCTCTGACCGATAAGAACTCATCTTTATTTTAAATGAAAAAAAAAACATTTTTTTTAACCAAAAAGCTATTTCCTGAAACTATAATAAGGTGCACCTGAAATAATATTCCCATATTTTCTTTTGAATTCCATTTTGACCACATTTTTCGTCATGACATAACTTTGCTTCTGGCAATCTTGCAAATCAAAAAACTGTATCATTTGTGGTCATAAAAATGTTTGCACAGAAAAAGGATGCACCTTAAAAAGATTTTCTCATATTTCCCTCTGGATTTCTTTAAAATTCAGTGTTGAAATGATTTTAAGTCTCTTGACATCATGGTTTAACGTTGCTTCTGATAATCTGTTCCTCGCGTAGTTTCTTGGAGATCATATGCATATTTTATGTTATCATACTGTCCATATACAATATATATATATTTCAATTATCACTATAGTTATTTATCATTGTATGTACTTATTCTTTTGCTCTTTGCAATCAAATTATAAAAAAAAGTATTGTTTCATGAATTAGCTTTTTCGCAATATGGTTTATTATTTGTTTCATTCAGTACTGTTGTTGGTTCTGGACTATTTCAACGGGGACCTGTTTTAGGTAGATTTTGATTTTAGTTCATACTAGTTAAATTTTTTTAGTATTGAATTACATCTAATACTCTGTATTAGATGTATTGCAGAGATGTTAGATAGTATTTTATGAGGTATAGGTGCAATGCTAATTTAATTTTTTTTCAGCATAAGACTTCCTAATATTTCTTATTTATGATAGCATTCAGTAAATCAGTTTATCATCATTAATTTTTTCTTTCGGTTGTTCTATTGCAGGTTATTTTACCCATATTTAACTAAGAGAAACTTACTACTGCTATCACTTTTCTGTAACAATTTTTATTTATATTTGCATTCATTCATATCTATTTACTCTTCAGCTTGCTAATTTTCTCTCTTACATTGAAATATTTGTTTTTGTTAAATTATTATTTACTTTGAGGCAAAATTGCAATTTATTTTAAATTATT
Organism: Trichonephila clavata; assembly: GCA_019973975.1. NCBI lineage: Eukaryota > Metazoa > Arthropoda > Arachnida > Araneae > Nephilidae > Trichonephila > Trichonephila clavata. Next base: position 24,618 of record BMAO01029729.1, on the reverse strand, counting down.
TATAGTTTGAGCATTCATTTGAGAAAAATATTTTTAATTTTTGCTTATACTACTTTTTTCACCGAGTTTTACTCTCACTAAAAAATATTATAATCGCTACCATTGATGAATTTATGTTTTTAAAACTTAAAACGTGCGAAGAACGGGCATTTCAGCTAGTAAGTAATATTAACTATATTGGAAATCTTCGTAAAGCGACTTTTACAAAATTATTTTTGAGACGCCTTTGTTAAGCATCGATAAACATTGAGCCGTCAGTGCCACTGATAAGCAAGAAAACCTTTTCTATTGTGGTATTGCCGATTCTGCTACGAATTTTGCTATCAAATAAAGGATGTGTGTAAAGAATAGACATTAATGGACAATGAACCTACTCACAGTGTATTAACATTAAATTTTTCTTAAGTTACGCTATACTTTCGCGAAATTGTGACTTATTTTGATCTTTCAATAACTATTTAAAACTCAGTCTGTTTATTCGACTTACTGTAAGTTTTATTTTGAGAATTTCGAAAAAAATTTTGCTTTATTGATAAAATTATATGCATCCACCCCTTGTGTATTGACCGCCTGCGTGCTGTGCATGCGCTGCACACTTGCTAAGATAAGCCCTGATCATTACGGCATTGTAATCCGTAGAAATGCTGTATATTTTGCAAATAATCAATCTGCTGTAATAGATGTTTTCTTTCAATGCTGCTCTTACAGTCAAAATTCTATTCATGAACAGTATCCAACAGCAAAAGGCAGCTAGAGTAAATAATAGCAAGCCTTATGTGACAGAAAAGAATATGAAGAAAAATCAACAGACATTCCTAATTTTATCACTACAGTTGTAAAGCTCACTTACTTGGTAGGTACTCTGCGATAGAGAGTTTCTAAAACACTCCCTGAATTCTGCTTCAACAAAAGAAACTTTGCCCACCCGAAAACTTTGTTTTTTGGTGCACATATGGCAGTTATATTATTTTATTCAGGATATTTAAGACTTTTTACTGTTTTTTAATTATTTAAGAATACTGCTTGATTCAGTGTTACAGAAAAATTGTGTGTGTGTGTGTGTGTGTGTGGTGGTGTGTGTGTGGTGCGTGGGTGGCGTGCGTGCGGGTGTGTGGTGGTGGGGGTGCGTGCGTGGTGCGTGGTGCGGGTGGTGCGTGCGTGTGCGTGCGTGCGGGTGTGTGCGTGGTGCGGTGGTGCGGCGTGGGTGCGTGTGTGTGTGTGTGTGTGCGTGGTGCGTGTGTGTGTGTGTGTGCGTGTGTGTGTGTGTGTGTGTGTGTGTGTGTGTGGTGTGTGTGTGTGTGTGTTGTGTGTGTGTGTGTGTGTGTGTGTGTGTGTGTGTGTGTGTGTGTGTGTGTGTGTGTGTGTGTGTGTGTGTGTGTGTGAGACAAAGAGAGTGAATTCTGAAATCAAAACATCAATTGAAAACAGAACTCTCCATAAAATAGCATAGTGCTAGTAATAAATCCAAGTAAGTTAAAAATAAAGCTAAAGAGGGCTTGAGCTATAAATATGGCGAGTTTCAAAAGTGTACAATAGGTAGAAAATTGTTTATTTTTTGTTAAAGTCTTTAAATACATTTTCTGAGAAACTATGTTTTTCACACACACAATATGGTATTTGCTACACTATATTCACTAAAAAAATCCTTTTTAAAATATTGCTTCGAGTGTAAGGTATCCAATACGTTTGGAGAACTTTTTTTTTTAGTTTTCTAAAAATCCCTAATATTTTTACATTTTTAAATTCGCCTTTATACACAATAATAAAAAATACGATTAGAAATAATATATGTACATAGCAATTCACAAAAATTTAAATTTTTAAAGAAATTTTAATCAAATTTTGGAATTTTTCAAACACTATAATTTTTAAAATATTTTATATTTTCCAAAAAGAATTCCTGCAACACATTTTTTAAACACACTTCTAGAGAATGACCTAAAAGTGATAAATTATTTCTTTTGAATCAAAATTTATAGCCAGTCGAACTTGCAAACTAGGAATTTCAATCAAATTTTCGATAGTTTTACAAAAAGATACAACTGTAAAATAACTAAAAATGATTCATATAGAAACATTTAGGAATGTCCATGTCTCTGTCGTTAACGGATAATCCACATTCTCCAACTGACGTGTTGAAACATTTTGTAACACTTTTTACTACCAAAGCAGCAGCATTCATGGCATCTTCAGCCGTTGATGTAGCAGCAGCCAAGACATTTCTTTCACAAAGTTTATATGCTCATTTTTCCATACAGGGCATTCAGCTTAGCACATAGCTTTTTCGTTAGACAAATGCCCATCTTCCAATAACTAACATTCCACAAATAAGTTGCAAATTAATGAAACTTTGATTTTTAAGCTTTTCAGTAGCTGAAAAATTGACAATGAAAGTGCATTTGGAGCATTTTAAAGGCACATTAGAAGTCAGTCCAAACAAGTAATTGTCATGCAGGTACAGGTTCTTCTCAAAACAATTGAAGAAACACAAATTGGGAAAAGCACACTTCCCAAAATATTTAAATAAAATATTCCATTAAAACATTCTTTGTACTGTGAAAAATCCTTCAGTCAATCCGGTTTTTGTTCATTACAAGTTTGAATGTTTGCTAATTCCACTGTTTTTGTGAATCTGTTTGTTACCAGCACTGTTGTATTTTGAAGAAGTTAATTTAATTGTTTTGTGATCCATTATAAATTGATAATATAAAAAGCAGAATGTCCAGAAACAATTAAAGATTAAAAATTGTACAATTAAATCGAAAAAGGTTAAGTTTTTAGAAGAAATTTAGGAGCAAAATTCGTAAGACGCAAATCCAAACAAAAACATATGAGATAAGAAGAAACAGATGTTTCCAATCGCAAAAGTCAAATTAAAAGAACAAAATTGTTGAACATCAATTAAATTGTTTTAAAAAATTGTCAGAAATTGTTTTTCAAATTATAATGGGTTGAAACTCCAAAAATTAGTGGTAAAAAGCATGTTAAACAGACAACTTCCGGTTTCGATTGACAGCTGTAAAAATATTTTAAACACCTGTAACTTTTTTTATAATTATCGCACGGACAAAACAAAGACAGATAAAGAAAGCTAATTGCTGGAATTTTAAAATGGTAAAATAAAAAGAAAATGTGATTTTTGGCCAAAAATGACGTTTCAACCTAATAAAATATTTTATCTAGTTATGCACGTGTTATGATCTAAAATCTAATGTATATGTTTATACTTATATATTTTATTAGACCTTTTCTGAAGAAAAAAATTAAATTTTTGAAATTACATGTTCTATAAAAGTAATATAAAATTTCAAAATATGGATAACAGTACTTTCATACTGTATAAATATTATTTGAATAGACTGATTAGAATTTTCAATACAAAGTTTGCCGTGACAGCAATTTTTCACTAAAATTTACCTCAAAAATGCCATTTTTCTCAAAATTATTTATAACTTTGTAGGAATTGTATTTTAATTCACAGTTTTTTTCTCATTTCAAATAAAAAAAATATGTGTTTAATAAAAAATTTACATATTTAAAAAAGAAAGTGCTCCGAAGATAATCACATACCTTTAATAATCTAAAAGTTTATATTTCCTCTGTTTCTGATATTTAACATGTAATTTGATGATAAACTTTGAAACAAAATATGCCCTATTTCCAAGAGTTAACCTCTTTCGATTTCACTCTTGTAAGCAAAATAATAATTATTATTATAATAAATTGATATGTTATTTTTACTATTTTTAATTCGGATTAAAACATTTATTCATCTCTCTGATATCTTAAAAATTAAACAAATTTAAATGTCCACTTAATTGAAATATTGAACACTTAAGAATAGTACTTGACAGTTTTATTTTTAAAAAAAATTTTAATTACTCTATAACTTTTAGAATGGTATAATTTACATTTACTAAGACAAAGAGTCAGATAAGTGATATAATTATAGCACAAAAAAAAAAGAAACCAATGACGTAGGCTATCAACGGATCTTTTTAAAATCAAAATTTTCTGCTTTTAATTTAATTTTCATACATCAGAGAAATATATTACAAATAATTAATTACAGTTGCTGTAATTAATTACTTTACACATAAACAGTATTAATTATCTATGTAATTAATTTCTAAAATATGTGTTATAGTTTAAATGTCCGAATGTAGAATGATGTATAAAAATATATTTATGTTTAGCATTTAGTATTTAATTTTTTTAAAAGGCAGTATTTGAATATTGCACTTGTCCTATTCACTTTCTCTTCTAAAGACTTTAGTAGATCATTATCTTTTTCAATTCCCAGTATTAGTTCACTCTCTCTCTCTATATATATATATTTATTTATTAGTTTACTTATATCTTTATTTATAAAATACGTCACAGTTCCGCGATGGACTCCGAAAATACTTAACCGATCATAATATAAATTTGCATACTGTGTGTCATTTCATCCAACTTAAAACATAAGATAGTTTTTATTTCAATTAATGACGCCATAGTTTTTTAACTGCCGGAAATGTAAAGAATCTGGAAAACGAAAAAATTCACAAAATGTTCCAATGCTCATGTTTCTGTGGAAGCAGATATTATAAACCAAAATGCACGGAAAGTGAATGCCTGACGTATTTTGGGATGTGGAATCCGATTTTTGAATTAGTTTCCAAAAATAGTCATAACTTTGTTGGATCATGCCGGTCGACCGTATTTTAGACACACCACAGCAGGGGCTTACCTTAAAAGCCTTGGATCGTGGAAACTTAATCCCTAGAGAATTTGAAAACGGATAATCCGATCTGTGTACAATCTGAGAAATAACTGTAACTTTGCCGGATAATTCAGGACGATCGTCTACTACGCAGACTGTGGCAGGAGCTTAACCTTAAAGTCTTGGTGCGGGAAAAGTGCGTTTCTGGTGTAATTCGGGCTGGTGAACGAAAGTTTGAAATTGAATCTTAGAAATTCCTGTAACTTTGCCAGATAATGCCGGACGACCCTAATGCTTCTTCTAAAGATTGAACTGGCCAGCTCAGAGGCACTAAAAGTAATCTCCAAGTTTATCTAGGGGCAGGAAACGATAATCTGAAATCAGATTTCAGAAACTCCACTAACCTTGCCGGATCTTGTCTGAACTAGGTGAAAAGGCATATTATTCGAGTCCATCGTCCGGTATTTCATTTCCTCTGGCAACTGATTTTGCACACGCTGGAGCATCAGAAGTCAGTTCTGTGTGCGTTTCAGGGTGTGGAATGATTATCTTAAATATAATTTTAGGAGTTCAGATAACTTTGCGGGATTTTACAAGTCGACCGTATTTTAGACACACTGCGGCAGGGTCTTGCCTTAAAAATCTTGGAGCGCGAAAACTTGATCCCTTGATTCAAAACTGATAATCCGAATCTGATATTCAATATGAGAAATTACTGTAACTTTGCTGGATAATTCTAAGCGACCGTCTATTACGCAAACTGGGGAAGGAGCATACCCTTAAAATCTTGGCGAGGGAAAAGTGCGTTTTTGGTGTTATTTGAGATGGTGAACGAGAGTCTGAAATCGAATTTTAGAACTTCCTGTAACTTTCCCAGATAATGCTGGAGGACCGAAATATTCACAGACAGCTTCACCAGCCTAATTTGCTGACGTAGAGACGCAAAAAGTGGGTCTTGGACGTATTTCGGGACGGCCAATCCGAATATTCTATATCCAATTCAAGATAATCCCATTACTACGTCAAATTATGCCAGAACGTATTTTACGCAAACCGCGACAGGAGCTTGCTTTAATATTCTTGAGGTGTGAGAAATGCTTTCCTGGTGTTTTTGTTGGTGGGGAATGAGAATCTGAAATCGGATTTTAGAAACTCCCGTAACTTTTCCAGATAATCCCGCACGAACGTAATGTCCTCCTCCAGGTACTGAACTTACAGGAGTAGGAGCGTCGAGAAGGGGCACCGATTGCTTCTCGGGGTCGAAAACGAGAATCTGTATTCGGATTTCAATAGTTTTTGTGGTTATTGCTGGAATGAGGTCGAATGGTTTTGCGTTCGAATCTCGCCTCCGGCTATTCCCTATAGCTACTAAACTTGCAGGCTTAGCCTTGAAAAATATGATTGCAAAAGGAAATTGCATTGGCAATTACATCTTCGGGTATTGTTGTCACTTTGTTAGATGGTAGAAAAACTGCACCGACAACTGCAAATTGCCATCAAACTGCCATTGGACATTCATAACATACAAGAGAAAACGTGTATCCTAGACAAAAAGAGCGTATTAGCTACAGTATTGCAAATGAATTCAATCATGATCAGGGATAAATGTACTATGATCATAAACATTCATTCAGAGCATTACATAGATTTTTGCAACGTTTAAACGGCAACAAGAAAATATTCGGTGTTGCTGTCATACTTACTGCCTGGTGATTTCCGACAGACATTGACAGTCATTCCTCGCTCTACTTTTGCTCACGATATTAATGCATGGTTTAAACAATTGTTTAATGGAGAAACGTGGAAACACTTCGATTGACCATAAACACGTGAGTGCATTTGCAAAATGATCAATCGGAGCAAATGCTTTCTAACCAAATTCTGAATATTGGAAATGGTGAAGTAAAACTTCATCTCAATACATAATGCATGAAATAGCCAGACAATTTCTATACTGTTCTTCGGACAAAAAGGAACTGATTGAGAGTGTATTTTCGGATATATTGTATAATTTTCTAGATAATAATTTGCCTCTGTAATCCTTTAACTTAATCAGAAAAAAATGTTGATATTGTGATGAAATAAACTTCCAGATAGAGAGTTGTTGCCAGGTGATCCAATGCCTTTTAAATAAATCGACACTATTGTTGATGAAAACAAAACCGTAATTTTTCCAACCGAGTTTTTGAATACTTTAGAAGTATAAGGAATGTCACCGCACAATCTTCGGTCGAAGATTGGTTCCTTAGTTATTCTCTGCGTAACTTAAATCCACCTAAATTATGCAACGATGCATGTTTGATCATCAATAGAATTACCAGGGTATTCTTGAAGCAAACATTTTGACTGTAAATTATTAATTATTAAATAATTATTTAATGTAAAGTAACTAAAATAAAAATTTTCTTTGACGACCTAAGTAGGAATTGATTAAAAAAAATTTTACATTACTTGTTAGTGTTAAAAGTGCGCGTTATACGCCGAATTTAACGGTATGTAAGAGTTGAAGAATTAAGTGAGTGAGTGCATATTAATGTTGCATTATAAAGCAACACGAGAGTAATTGGCAACGGTCTTCGTCATTTTGAGCCACGGCCAAATGACGAGGAGCTGAAACCCCACTCACACCATGCAAATGAGAGGACTTTGGGTCTTAACAGATTTAACAAGCTAATTTTTTTATATATTACTTGTTTAATATTCCTTTGCGAGTCCTATTTTGATGATTTTTTTTCACAGGGATCAAAAAACTTTTTAACATGCTTGAAGACTTTGCTTAGTTTTTAATTATAAAGTATAAAACTAATTCGATATCAATGTCATTTTTTTCACCTTGCATTTAATTTCTAGATTTGTATTTATTTATGACAATTTTGTTTGTGGTAGCTTCAAGAGTTTCTTCAGAGAGCCAACGTAATCATTCCTCTTTTAAAGAGTCAACAAAGAGCGAATCCGTACACTATCGGGAATTCTATGAAAGTAAAATGTGCCAAAACCTAGTACTGCTTATAATTAATTTTTTAATTTAGAGCAGCAGTAGAAAATAGTGTACATTTAAGGGAACAGAGGTTTCTGAAACGAGGAAAAATGGAATCTTTTTACACCACAATTTAAATAGTTCCCCTTTAATTAAATTAAAAGCAATGGGGAAAAAAATTTACATTAAAATACCTGTATATTTATGCATCTTTTAATGTACAAAAATTCCCATCTTAAGTTATAAATAAATTTGCATGAGCAATTAATAATCAATAACAACTTTTTTTTATTGCCGAGTCAGGCTCTTACCTTTAGGTAAATTTTGCAAAAAATCCATTGCATATATAGCTTTAAAACTTTTGCAGAATTTTTTTTAACATAAGTCTATATAATAAATGTAATAAAATTTTTAAAAATCAATTTATAAGAATTTTTTAAAAATTTACATTTTGTGATTCAAATTTTCTTTAAGTTTTATGCAGAAATTGTGCTATATCCAAATTTTGTGAAAGTTTATTTTAAAAAAATTTCATTCACTTCAATGAAAATTTGTGAAATTTATAAATGTTCAAAATATTTCTACTACAGGTATAGTAGATTTTTAGACAAGTACACCGGAATAACCAAAAAATACATTTTGAGAAAATTGCAAATAAATATATTTTCATCTATGATTTTTAAAATAATTTTTAATGAAAAAAAAACTATACCATAATTAATTGGGTTATTCTGTATAATTTTTTCAATTTTTAAATTATGAAGTTGCAATTCTAGATCAGGGGTCGGCAACCTATGGCACGCGTGCCAGATGTGGCACGAGGAGCAATTTTCAGTGGCACGCCACCACTCTCTCTCTCTCTACAAAATTATAAGATAAAGCTAAATCGCTCTGTCTCTTTTTTCAACGCCTCGCCATTTTTATATAAAGATTATTTTTCACTTTAAATTCTTTGTCATAAAACGATTCTGCTGTGTCAGCTTGTTTGCATTTTGTGTGCTGTATGTAAAAGAAAACATCTTTTGTTTAAATGTGACTTGTTATTAGTGTTAAATATTCGGTGCAAATAAAAATTATTGAGTCATACTTGTAAAATGAAGAATCATTCATTACGGCTCACAGTGAATAAAAAAGAAAGTAATTTATCCTTTACCAACCAAAAGCTAGAACATTGATGGAAAAAGAAAAAACAAATTGTCTTAGTATAAATCAAAATTCTGCTAACAAACGTTTTGCAGCGGAAATATAATAAACAAAAATATTTTTTATAGCAACATATTTAATTTGGATTGGAAATAAATTCCGTGAAGGAAAAAAAACCGCTGTTAGTGTCTAATTAGGCAAGTGAATCTAATTTCATAACAAATGTCCCTTTTAACTAAATATTAAGAGTAAGTGTAATTTATTATAGAAAGAAGTTATTTTAATAGGAATTCATGTGAAATATATTTTGAGTTTACTAAAAAATTGTTTAACTGCTGAACATTCAGAATTCTGTAACAAATTGAAAGTGACAGACTATACCCCTGATATTATGACATTAAATAGCTCTGCAGGGTCAAGGTTCACATTAAAATTATAATTTTGTATTTAACTTTGTTGCTTGAACACTTATATTTCATGTTGTTCATTTCTTGTTTCATAAATATTTTTAAGAATGCATAATATATGTACAATTTTAATTTTTTATTTATATTGAAGAATACTTATATTTTTTAAGTTTACTCTTTATTTTAATAAAAAAAGATACATATTTATGGGCACAGTTTTAATTTTTTATTTACATTGAAGTAATAGTTATATTTTATGATGTTTATTTTTATGTCAATAAATATTTTAAATGATAAATAATTAACATATAATAAAACTCTAAATTTGTATTTTTGACCCCTATTTCCTAATTCTGCATGTATTGTCGGGGGAATAGAATTGCTTAAAAAATTTCCTATTGCATGGCACGCTGAATCATGTTGGTAGGTTGGTTTGGCACGCCACAGCTGAAAGGTTGCCGACCCCTGTTCTAGATTATTTAGAAGTCTTTTTAATTACTCTTACCTTATTTCATCAACACGTGTTATCAACTTTTCAAAACATCTTGCATTTAAAATACCAAAGTATAATGTCTGTAATTTTTAGTATTTTAATTCGCATTAAACATCCGCATTACAGGATATTACAACAATCCTGATACATATTTGTACTATTGTTAAAAAAAATACACAAAAAAATGTCTGTGATGAATTTAAATAGTTAATTTGTGTCCAACTTAAACGTAACTTTGTTTTAAAAAAGTGTTACAAAAGAAGCTCTGATTTTTCACTCATATACTTGTATATATTTATTTATTTTAAAGTAAAAGCCACAGTTATAAACATGAAGATTTATTCATGAATATTCAAATGCTAACAATAAGCTCTTAGGAAAAACTAAATGATTATCTTAGAAGACGTGTAATTAATTTAGGATATCTCTCAAGATTCACTTTGTACTATATCCACTTGATTTATAATTTAAGAACTACATTGAAAAAAAAACTAAACACAAAACTAAACAGAATTATCATTTTAAAAAACAAAATTTTCTTTTATAATGTTGCAAGAATCCATTTAAATTTTCCTTAAATTTTACACAAAAAAGATAGAACTCTCTTTTAAAGTTTGAACATATAATACAGGAAAATTACCTTCCTTATATAGAAAAACTAATATCTTATATATAATGCATATTATATTATAAAACAGATTTTGAAAAGTGAACTTGGATCATAGCTACATCACATTTATTTGCAACTTTAAAATTCAATTTTCTAGCGTTCTACTTAACCTATTATCATAAATAATGTATCTTGGAATCAGCAAATTATCCTCTATTTTTTTTAAAGTGAAATACAAAAAAATTTAAGCATTTTTGACGTATTTGATGTACGTGTATCACATAATATATGCATATTTATTATCACATAATATATACATATTATGTGATGTATTTATTCATATGATTTCAAACTTTATATGTTACATATTTACTGTACACTCTGCACATTTTTAAATCTTTGCAACAGAATTTTGAAAACTGGAAGGGATTCATACATGAACTGAACTGAGTGGAGCAACAGCCCATGGAATGGCCTAAGGCCTACTGTTCTTATCTCAGTATACGTGACCTTAGGTGTTAGGTTGCAAGTGCAGATGTTTCGGTCAAGTGGTCAGTCTGACGTGAAACCCCCATTGTTCAGTTCCCAAGCAAGATCGGTACTCATTTATCGACCCACTGAAGGGATGAAAGGCTGAGTCAAACTTGCTCAGCCCGGGATTTGAACGCCGGACCTATGGTGCGGAAGAGTAACACACCACCACTCAGCCACTGGGCTTCGTTCATGATAAGCATTTAAAAAAGAATGGAAAATTCCATTATATAAGAAATATAATCCATTAAAAACATATATTTAACTATTTTTATTTTATATATATGTAGAATTTTTTTATTTAAATTTAACTTTTAAATTTCAATTTCTTCGGAGATCTTTTCAAAGACAATTTGGCTACCATAATAATAACTGGAATAATACAAAAAAATGTGTCCATAATGTAATTGTTAATTGCTTAAATAATACGGTATAAACAATGATTAAACATGTTATATGTATTTTCCTTCTAGATGAAGACAATCAAACATTTTCCCAATCATACGACTTAAATTTTCCAGAAGATGCTGTTCCTGATTCAGAAAGAGCATTTGTTGATGTTACTGGTAAATTTTTACTATTTTCTGGAATTTTAAACCAATTTTAACTTGGACAGATTATATTCCATAACACATAATTTCTATAAAGAAACCCAGTTTTCATGAAATGTTATTAAAATATTCTGATAAAACTAAATGTAAAAATTAATGAAAACATTTTTTTCTGGATTTTATATTGTTAACTTACAACTAATATTATTAGAATATTCAGATTATTTTTTCCTTTTATTTATATTATCACTAACTTCAAGTTAATTGAAAAATAATTTTTTGCTTATGTACAATTATTTTACTGAAAATATGTGTAACATCATTTCCTCTTTTATTTCATCAGATGAACTTCAAATACTTTTAGTAAATCAGGGATAAAAATCATTAAGAAATGAGAAACAGAACATGTTTTCTTCAAGCTTAAAAAATATTCTAAATTAATAGCCATATTATTGCTATAAATATAACTAATACCGACTCTAAGATTCATAAAATAATTGTAATCTCCGGACACTAAGCGTCCGGTATTTCAATTACCCTTAAATGTCCTCAGGTATCATTTCGACACCACGATATAAATAATTGCAATACCAAAAAATTGCAGGAATACTATTCAGTAGGGTTTAGTTTTAAGACTTTTTAATATTATTTCATGGTAATTATCATATATTATATCATAAAAAAACTGACGTTAACATTATGTTTCGCGAAGCTTGTTGGACCACTGTTTTGTAGCAAAACATTTCGAGTCACAAATCTGCCGGGAACATTACTAAAAGGCGGTATCCACACATTCTGTGTCATTCTTAACTACATATATATCAGGATTTACTGGAATATTATCAAATTCATCTGCACTTTTTTCAGATTCTTTGCAGTCACTTGCACTCAATCTTATGTCTTCATTGGAATTAAATTATAATAAGACAGCTCATCACCATCCGATTCATTCTCAGAAAGCTCTCGCAACAAATTAGCAATTTCATCAGGGATTAAATCTTTTCTATGAGTCATCATTTCAAGGTGTCTGCTCTGCACAAGGTGTGAAATTTGAAAGAAATTTTTTTTATGAACAAAGAAGCAAATGTTATGTAACGAAACACTTAGACACAACGATTTTAGTATAACTGGCTCATTTCCACTCTGAACACAATAACATTGCATTCAGGATATATTATTTCCGGAAATCTGTTTTACTAATGGTATCTACTTAGTGAACTATCTTTTGCTGAACGGCTGCTATATACAATGCTAAATTGCCTTGGTGTCAAAACAATACCAGCGGAAGTTCTAGGAAAATTTAGTTGTAAAATCTCTCCAAAATAACCCTAGTGCTACAACACTTTTTCTGTGTAATTACCATGGAAAGTGATTAAAAGTCAAGAAAATTTTCAAATTCCCTACAAAAATGTGGAAAGAAGAAAAAACTATGCAGGCTTCGGTGTCCAATCGACACCGATGGATGTTCTAGTATTAAATTACTAAAATAAAAATGAAAATATTATTTGATTTATTGTTTAAATCTTAATTGCTTAATTGATTGTGATTATAATAAAAGTTTATGCTATGGAATGCATTATTTAAGTTTTATAAGGGGATTATTCAGCTAGAGCTCTGACCCGCAAGAAACTCCAAACGAAGTTAGATGCTGAAAAGTTCGAAATTAGATACTGATCTCGAGCTCTAGTAAATTTTATTTTATTTGTGCAAATACAAAAAAAAATGTAAAAGGAAGCTTTTAAAAAAATAATTTATTGTATATTTATATATAATTGGATTTTGAAACTAAGGCATTCTTAGGTAAAACTCGTGTATTCTATCCAATGAAATTTTCAATTATATTCTAATTTAAAAAATTGATGCATTAAGAAAAAAGATAATAGTATTTGGTAGAATACAAATTTTCTCTGTTATGAATGCTTCGGTGTTTTGAATACTTATAATATTTCATCAAAGGGAATTAATTATATTATAGTAATTCATTTGGTTCCATATTTGTTAGAGTTTATATATGTAATAGTTCACTTAAATGCCCTCTCGAGGGATTTTAACTCACAATGATCTTGAACCCTCCTAGTCTTCGATTGATAATTAATTTTTGTTTTAACCGTCTAATAGGAAATTATCACAACTTTATCTTCCAAGAAATTGAAACGTTAGCGTTTTTAAAATAGGATGATGTAAACTTACATCACCTGCGTATTCAGACCAATCAGAAAAGCTAGTACCAAAAATTAGATGATTCTAACAGTTCCCAATTGACTAAAATCATAAAAAATTGGGATCTCGAAAGCAAAGAGAGAATGCTTTTGGGATTGTCTTAAATCAGTGATTCCCAAAGTGGTCTATGACAACAGGCAGGGGGTCCACCTCAGCGAAAAAATAATTTGGAGGTCCCTGAAGTGTAAATGAGGGTCTACGATAGTGACTCTAACTGAACCAGATCGTGACTTTAATTTTAAAAGAAAATTTAATCAAGGGGAAACCAGATTTACCTATTTAACAGATTTATTTACTAAATTTAATGAAGTTAATTTGAAGTTACAAGAACCATCATTTCGGCGTTTCTTGTCATAATTAAGCTAAAGAGAGTATAATATTGGACGTCTGAATTTTTCTAGTTTCTCAATTTGTCACAAACAATCTGCCAGGAAAAAGGCATTTTAACATACGTTCAACATTTAAATGTCCTTTATTCAGACTTTGAAACTAGGTTTGAGAATGTTTTGACTATATATATGGTAACACCACAGTAGGTAATTAATTAATATTGATACATTGGCATTAATTGGCAATTAATTAATATAGTCATATTGACAGAAAAAACAAATGAGACATATTACGAAAGGAACTGATCAGAATTGGCAATAAGAAGATCTTAACCCTTTAAAGTTCACTACATATTAAATTTAGCAGTTTTCTATTTCGAGAAATTTATGGTTTCACGGTGAAACCAGTGAACAGTAACGGTCTATTTTTTCTATTCAAACTAACCAATCCAAAATATTATTCAGAAAAAAATTTGATATTTTATGACCATAAAACTTTTATATTTTAACGAAATTAATTAAAGAAAAATAATTTTAAAAGTTTTTTTAATTATTATTTTAAAAATGTTCTGCATTTTTATAATTTTAATATAAATTTGAACATAAAGTTACATTTTTTTACATTACATACTGAAAATAATTTATATTCCTTAATAAAAAATTGCTAATACATCTTAATTTTCCATCGATAATTATAAAGAGAAAATATTTTATGTACACACAGTTTGTGTCCAAGGGTTCCGGATCCCCCCCCCAAGCCCTTGTAATTTTTTCGATTGTTGATAATCCTATATATATATTACAAAAATATACAAAAAATAGTTATATATCTAAGATAACTATAGTCATGATAGAATAGTTTTAGCCACAGAAATACTAGGGCAAACTCCTGGCCTTACGAAACAGGATTGCAGGTTTAAACAATGTTTTTCGGCCAGCCAACATTCACCTGAATTTGCCAATACTCTGGGCCATTGGAAAAGCAAGAAATTTCTAGAGAAGTTTGACAATTATTATAAATAAAACCATAATCTATTAATGTAAACGATAATATTATAGCCTGTAATAATTACTAAAACATTTTTGAATCAAAGTTAAAACTATTAGATAAAGACTTACCACGTGAGGATTACAAAACAAACAGTGGACAATAACAGTAACGCATAAAATTATTAAGTTTTGATAAAATAACATTAATACTATATATATACACACATTTAAAACTCTATATTTTGTTTTAAAATTTATAGAAAATAAAAGTACCACCAAGACATATACAATTAATTTTAAATAAAATATGATATTATTAATTTACTTAGCTTGAGGCGCCATCTATCGATAAACTGTACAACTAATAGTATATTTTTATTTAACTGTTAGGTAATTTTTTATAAATTTAGCAGGGTATCCGTGTTCCATACAATGTTTAATAAAGTTATTAAAATTTAAATATATATTAAATTTATCACTAACTAATACGTTATTACGATAAATATAATTGAAAATAATATTTCTATATATAGATATAGAAAGATTGGAGTTCCAGTAAGGCACTTTAAGAATTTTAAAATTAAAATCATCTCTTTTATCATAAATATTGCTATGTAATTTATAGTTCTTAATACAAAATGATACATCTAAGTAATTAGTTTTAACTGGATTACTTTTAATTTTAATTACCTTTAAGTAATTCGGATAAAAAGTAACACTGAGGTTAAAATTATTATTTCTACCAAAAATAATTAGGTCATCTATGTATCTAAATATGTAATAATCATAATTAATAATATAAATATTTTCGTAAAAGTGTAAATATAAATTAGCCAAACTATTGCTAGCACCACCTTGAGGCAAACCTTTGGTTTGATTGTACAGAGAACCATTAAAATTAATGTAGTTTTCTTTTAAGACTAAATCTATTAGAGTTCTAAAATTTTGTAAATTAATATTAAGGTTTTAATTACTATAATTATCTAAAATTACCCTAATTATATCGTTCATATTAATAGAATTAAAAAGATCTTCAAAGTCATAACTATGAACTGAATAAATATTTTTATTTTTTAAAAAATCTATAATATCTTTACTATTTTTAACTATCGCTTTATTACATTGCTTATTGATGAAGTTTTGTATAATATTATGCAGCATTTTATCTGCAGTAGTGATATAAGTTTTAAAACCATTTGTTACTCTTCTAAATTTAACCGGATTTTTATGGAAAATTTAGGTGTTAAAAATATATAAGGAAACTTAATCTTATGAATGGAAACACCCAATTTTCTATATATAGCGATAATTCGATTAATATATATAACGTAAAATTTAATTAAATACTTGTATTAACAATTTATTTTATTAATTAATCCTAATTATTAATTCAATAATTTATTTTTTACTGTTTTTTGTCAACAAAATCAATTGGTGTTGTCTTGAGGTATGATACGAGTTGGGGGACTTTCGACCATGGACACCTGCCCCCTTCTTGAAAAAATTTTGTTACCATCAAATGAAGGTTCCCTAAAATACAAATGAATTTTCTCACTAGCATCAATCTTGAAGCAAACGCATCATGTAAAATTTTATTTGCTGACTAAAAATATCTGTAGCTGGGCAATCGTATTATCCCCATCACTATATTTATTGAAAAAAAAAACATTATATCCTGTACATTAACAGGAGTGAATGCAATTCCTTTTTGTGTAGCATATAAATTCGTTTGTTACAAGTTGTTTCTATAAAACTGATAGAAAATAATGTAAAAAAAAATTGAAATCGGTGAAGGATCTTGAAGGAATGTTTTTACATCTGAGGGTCCACTTTTTGCTCTGTAAATGTCAAATTTTTACAGAGGCCTTATTTTTCCAAGTAACTTTAAGTGTACGGGATGGTCCTGGCACACTTATGTCATCTACTTCCTCATCAATATCGGTATTTTCACTTGAAGATGACTTTTCAGACATAATATCCTCTGCTTCACTGAGTGATAATTCATCGGTTTCAATATCAGAGAGTAAGTTGTGAAATACTTCTAGAGCTTCTGGAATTGATAATCCTTTTCTTGGCATTTTTAAAAAAATTGCCAGAAGTTACACAAAGAAATACTTAAAATATCTTATCACCAATATTAAGAAAGGTAAGAAAACGCTAGATTAATATTTCTGTCTTTTCTGAGAACAGCTCAAATACAAAATGCCTAAGGAGCATCTGTCTCTGAGCTCCCACCCCTCAAATATTTTAACGTCGGCTCATCAGCAGAACTCACCCCATGTATACATGTCAAGATTGAAGTATGGAGGGTCAGTTGACCAAATGGGCCATTGAATCTCCATTAAAGATTCGTGGTTCACCTCTTACGCCGGGAACATAACACGTGCGAACTGTTTTGGAGAATGTTTTTGAAGTAGCTACTACTTACTTTCTTCATGACTTATAGACACCTATTAGTGCAAACGATCCATAGGAAGGAAACTATGAGTTATAGCCCCTTTGTGTTGGGACCCCCTATCCTATTGACATAGCCAATTTGAATAAAGTATACTGAAACCAATGAACGTTAAAGGGTTAAAGTAAAATTTAGAAACGGATATCAGCAATTTTAGAAACACCAGGATGGATGAAGCATCTGATTCATCTCTCCCATTAAAAGCATTTGTTTGTTGTTCAGTTACTTTAAGTAACAGCTATTTTATGTATTAATTACATTTTTATTTAATTAATTAACATGTGTGTCTTAGATTTTAAACACTACACTTGACGACAGTTAGAAATTTAAATATTTTAAAGTAAGTATAGCTCTATGTCAGCTGTCAAAAAGATATTTAAGTTGCAAAAGTTTTAAAAATTTATTATTAGGTAAATAGGGGGTCTATCCCAAACCGAAAAACTTGGCAAGGGGTCTATGAGACAAAAAAGTTTGGGAACCTCTGTCTTAAATGCTTGCGTGTTTGTTTATTTATGTTTGTTCTGTACTCTTTTTATGTCTCCACTGTTCCAGTTTATTCGCAATAAACTATGCATTTAAAAATACAAAGCCATTATTGCAACAAAAAAATTTTTAAAAATTCTAGAATTTAAAAATTTTTAAATAAATATAACGTAAAATGTGTAATAGGTCAACTGAAATAATATATGATTCAGAACTTTCAATTAGTTAATATCCTTCAAAAATTCATCATTATCTTTTTTTTAAATACATATGCATAATTTAAATACATATACATAATTTCTGAAAATTTCTTTTACTTTTTCAATTTTTCATAACTATTTGCAGGTATTATCTTGGGAATATCTATCAAAAATATGAACAATCTCGTAAATCTTCCTACTGGTTGTGGCGAACAAAATTTGGTTCATTTTACGCCAAATTACCTAATTTTAGATTTTCTCAGTAGCATTGGTAAACTCAATGATGATATTAAATCAATAGCCATTCAGAATCTTTACACAGGTAAATTTTAATTTAAGTATTTTTTTAATTTATCTTATTATTATGAATACATTAATTAGGTGATTGTAGAAAGAATGTTTAAAAAATATCAGTCACTGATCAATTTTAGGATATCAACGTGAATTTAATTTTCGTCATTATGATGGATCCTTCAGCGCATTCGGAGAAACTGACAAAACAGGCAGCATGTTCCTCACCGCATTCGTCCTTCGTTCTTTCAGCCAGGCAAAACGGTACATTTTCATCGATGATAATGCGTTAGCTGATATGCAGACATGGATTGTAGCCAGACAACAAAAAGATGGATGTTTTCCCAACATAGGCCAAATCTTTGACTCTAGAATACAAGTAATAGTCTGAAATAATATAGACGCCATAGTCTCTATAATATAGAATGCATTTTTAATTTAAAAAACTAATAACATACTTGGTATTCGTTCATAAAATTGAAATTAAATACATGAAATCAATATTAAATAATATTTTAAAATGAGTAAGAATTAATTCAAAAAATTAATGTAACTTTTTAAGAGGTGCATACAAATATATATGCGAGTAGCAATGTAATATCCAGGATAAAACGATGCTGGGTAGTATCACATGATTTTAAATGTCCCTTTTCTGTCTTATATTGTAGGAAATTTATGAAATTTTTGCTTTCGTATAAATGTTTGTTTTATTGTTGTACATGAATGAAAAGCAGAAACATGTAAGAATTTTTTAATTTGACAACGATTTAACGATGGTGTTCAAAATTAAGAAAGTTTTCTCATTTATTTGACTATTTTAAAGATATATTATTTTTAAAGATATAAAGACAGATTTAAATGAAATTAGGTACGAACATGGGTTTAAGAAAATATATAATACAGAAAAAAACTTTGCAAAAATCACGAAGTACGTCTCATCAATATTATAAAGTTTAATACACTTATTAAATATGTTTAACAAGAGAATTTTATTATTTTTTTTTGATATTAACAAATTAAGAGCTTGCGTCAAGGTGGCTCTGTTAGCAACATTTTGACAAACTTGTATTTACACTATTGTGAGACATGTCGGGTATAAATAATTTATTGTGTGTGTGTGTGTGTGTGTGTGTGTGTGTGTGTGTGTGTGTGTGTGTGTGTGTGTGTGTGTGTGTGTGTGTGGTGTGTGTGTGTGTGTGTGTGTGTGTGTGTGTGTGTGTGTGTGTGTGTGTGTGTGTGTGTGGTTAATTATTATTGGTTGTTGTAAGGTATTCAAACATACTAACGATTTGTACCTAATTAAATTACCTAAAGTTATTACAAACACATTTCAATTCAAACAAGGCTGAATTTTTGGATTTAGATTTATAAATTATTGATGATTAGCTGTACAGTAATATTTACCATAAAAAAGGCTTTTAATTTTAATGTTATAAAAATTACGAACTGGAATACATACTTGAATTTACATACTTATGAACCGGCTGTTTGCATATATCAAAATTTAGGAGTTAATATTAAATTTTTTTGATGAGAAATAGTAATTTAACAATACATATAATATTGATAAATTCAACAACATTGGGAAATTTATCTTTATTTGCTTTAAAAATTGATTATTTCATAATTTTTGTAAATATATATATATATGTATATCACAAAAATATTTTCTTATACCTATAAAAGAAAGACAAGTTTTAGCCGATTCTTTTAAACATATGAATAGCATAAATTTATGGAACATACTTTTATTAATTGAAATCTAAACCTTTCAAATATCTATCCATTACACAGCAATAGCTACATGAAGTCACCTTGTCAACAGTCTAGCTATGAAGATACTGTTTATATATATTTCCCATTTAAATTTTGGATACAACTAAACCAACATATAAAGCTCTGCTTATAACATTCTTCATGACCAATAAAACTGTAACCAACCAAGTTCATAAGGTTTTCACCTAATATGAAATATGTGATTTCGATATGGGTATTTCTCAGTGATTAATATCTTTTCGTTATATGTGGAGTTCTGGTCTTGATGTTGTATTCCATTTTTCAATTTTAAGAGGATTATTTTTGGTATTTAAGATCGGTTGCGTATTCAAATATTTAAGTATTTTAATCTATTCAATATTAAATTTTTTTTAGATCTTGCAATGGTAAATGAACGAAGTTTTGAAATTTTAACTTTTAAATTCTGTAGATCTTTGCCCTTTTGGATATTTTCGTTTTAATAATGGACAAAAATTTGTTCATTTTGGTAGTTATGTAGCTATTTGGCATTTAAATTTTTTGTGTGTTTTATATTTTCAAAATAGGGTGGCATATATCATAGTTTTTAAAGTTTTAATTTTTAAAATTTGTTTGAATTTTTTGGATATTTTTATTTTATTTTACAAAGTTGCAATAGAGGGAAAATTGGTACCATCAAACTAGTTTAGGTCCTCTTTTCAGTCCTAAGTCCACTTGAATAATTTAGAAATTTTTAAGACAGAACCAGTTAAAAAAATTTTTAATTTGCGATTGGTTGCTTAAGTGATACTTGTAATCATTATCATTGTACTGTGGGGGGGTCTAATCGGCACCCCTCTCTCTCCGTCCTGCGCGGCTCTAGGTGTGGGGGAAAACAAAGCATCACCAACAAACTCCATAATAGCAATTAGTTTTATTAGTCCTTTGAACACACACTTAAACAATCACAAGTGAAACTATAAGAGGAAAGTTAGGAGTGATATCTAAAGCGTTGTCTATTCCTAATACTCAACTCTCAGTAAACCTTTCTACGAGAAATAGATAAGAAGAACAAGCACTAATGAACCGATAGCTAATTCTAATTCTACTATCTTAAATCCTCAATCTAATAATTTAATCTCTTAGCAATTACTTCCTTAACTCGCGCTATGTTTGTGAATGAAATATTCCAATATTCACACTTATATAACAGTTCCCCGGCTCCTTCTATCTTACATCTACAAAACCTATATATATATATAGACTTTATATAGTCAAACTAATTTACATATCACGTGTTCTTCTTGAAAGGCTGTGAATTAATGGGAATGCTAGCCCCAAAGTTTCCCCAAGAGGATTAATAGGAAAAATATCGCGAATAGACCCGTCACAGTACTCATTTAGGTTTACTGAAAATACTTTACCATTGGATAAAAAGTAAATTTAGTTACTTTACACGTGAGTGTCCCCCAACCTTTTCATCACCACGGACTGATCAACGTTTGATAATTTTACCGAAATCGATTGAGAAGGGGATGTTGATTGTTTATACTTCAGATTGTTTTGATTTAATAAATTTTAATTTAACTGTTTATACTTTCAGAATAAAATACAGTCACAGAAAAAATGAATATAAAGTGATTGCTTTAAAAAGTCGCACAAACCCGGGAGATATACACCATAGTAGAGAAAACAAAATAAATTTAATGTTCCTTGTGCAGCCCGGTACTATTTGATCCACCGATAAGTACCGATCCTCGGCCTGGAGGTTTGAGGACCACTGCTAGCTTAAAATTATTTAAATTCACTCAAAATTTGAATTGAGTTAAAATATGAAATACTTAATAAAAAAAGTTTCATGAATTTTGGTGGATCTATAATTAGAGTTCCATTTGATTGTACAACTGATTCAAGCGTTTAATAAAGAACAAGATTAGATTTCATTTTCTTTTCTAGAGAAAAGAATACATTAAACCATTCTAAAATATTTAATCAATTAATTTCGAAAAATATTGTACAGATTATTTTGATTTTTGGCTGTGTATTGTTTCGGATATTCTTGAAAATTGTTTGTATATGCATTATTCTGATTGAAAAAAAGTAGTGTGTATAAATGATTCAGTATGGTTCAAGTGTCCCATATGATGACCACATTTGTACATTAAAGAATTTATTTCACTTTCTGTTTCTTTTCATACTACATTTATTTGTTTATTTATTTACTTTGTTTTATTTATTTTTTCAACTACAGAGATTACAGATTTAAGCATAATCGAGAGATTAATTAGAGAGTACTCAACATATAATTGGAAAAACAGTTGGAAAGTTTAAATACTAACTGTAATAATGTTATTATGAAAAGCAAGAAAACAGGCTACTGAAATCTAAAGTAATACATTGATATTATTATTATATATCACAGAATTGAGAGAGGGAATTTTTAGAAAACAATATCAACTCCTTATTTTGTTATTAAAATGTTAAAAAACACAATCCCTAACAAAATTATTATTCCAGGGTGGTCTAGCAGGAGAGAAAAATTCAGGAGCTATCACGGCCTATGTTGTTACTTCACTTCTTATTTCAAAATACGACAACCAGACTGTAATTGAAAAAGCCTTTTCATGTTTAAATAAAAATCCACCATCAAGTCCTTATGAAATATTCTTGTATGCATACACTAAGGCACTTGCAGGGGACAATGAAGCTGCCCAAAAACTTATCGATGATATAAAACCAAGAGTTAACTCTACAGGTAAAATAGATACAATATTATATTTATGAATTGCGAAGTTCTTTTATTATAAGAATTTGTCTTTAGCATTATTTAAAATGTGATTTTGAAGTAACATGTTTTTCTTGGCTTCTAGCACGTTATCATCACTGAAATACATTTAAAATACGTTCTTTTGTCCATTGCATTTGTTAATAAGAAACGAAGATTATAGGAAGAGGTAATAAACTATCTTCTATGAATGTAAACGTCACTTGAGCTTTATCTGAGAAAATCTGACATGAGAAGTTTCCTCCTTCTGGTGTTGGTTGAAGAGAACGTACGTGAATTAAAAATGACGTGGGCGGCAGCGCGCAGTGCTTTTACCCAGTAGGTTGAAGAGAAGATCTCGCTCAATATCCAGATTCCCGGGGAGGGAGATCCGAACACAGCGTGGGTGGAAAAGGTTTTATTTAAACACGGAATGAACACCACAAGATTTGTAATAATTTCATTTTTTTTAGTTGAACACTAGAAAAGTGACTTCCCTATATGCAGACAAGGCAAGGTAGAAATCAATTTTGTACTTATTTGAATGAGATTCAACTCCTTGACAATTTAAAATCCTCTGTAATCTCGAATACCAAAAAAAAAAAAAAAAACGACAAGCGGCGTGGCTTTGGCACTAATCAGTATGATAATATCATCAACAATCATCTGCAATTTTCTCTATATGATCTATCTCACTGACTATTTATGTACTATTCAGTAGTGACATTCTTTTGTATTTTTGCTCAAAGTGTCAATTTGACTCGACGGAAGAAAACCTGGGTTAGAGAGGATAAACCTCATGGATAGGTTTCGACCCATTTTTTAAATTTTCAGCTTACGGTATTTTTAATAAAAATTTACAGCATGGATTAAAAATAAATGAAAGTCCGATTTGATTATTCAGCTTCTGAAATATAATTCTGTATGATAACATTATCACGATTTATTTATATTCTTATTTTTAAAAATGTTCTATTTTCAGATGGCATTGAATACTACAAGAATCCTAATGGAACTCAGGCTATTAATGTTGAAACAGCTGCATACGCTATTTTAGCAAATCTCCAATTGGGAAGCAATGCTTCAGACGTTCTTCCGCTTGCCCGCTATTTAGCAATGAAATTGAATTCTCTCGGTGGATTCTACTCAACTCAGGTATAATAATTTCCATTCCAATTCAATTGATTTTAGGTTAGTTTAACAAGAAACAATTAAAATAAATGTAAAATGGATTCTGTTTATTAGGGTTTGTCAATTTTTTCCCATTCCCAACACCTTAGGAAAATGGTCTTTTGCCAAACCAAATAAAAAGCCTAAGAAATTTTTGAAATAAAATATGTCTTTCCCTTCAGTATCATGCTTAAAATTTGTAAAAGTGGAAAAATTTCACTCTATTATGTCAGTTTTCTGTAATTATTTAACTTACTGTGGCCGTAGAGTATTTGTTCCAAACGTTAACTTTGAAGCATGATGAGCAGAAAAAAAAGAATAAAAACTTGTAAATTCAAAATATTTATTTTTCGTACAGAAAGTTCGGAAAACATCTTCTTTAATTAGCAATGCTTCGTGATTTTATTCCTCTTAATATTTTTCAACTTTAATAAACAAAACTTTATAAATATAGTAAACATATTTCCATTTAGAGTTTGTTTTTTGCACTAGAACAGTGCATAGTTTATAAAATTATTCAATACTTTAATTTAAATCATTTATTTTAAAATCCGATTTTTAAGGA
>BMAO01029728.1:0-77789 GCA_019973975.1 Trichonephila clavata | reverse complement strand
ACTTTTCAAATTATACTATGTAGATTTTATACAGAACTTTTTTGATTGAATTCCTTTGCATTTCTTTGTAATTGCAAGCTTATTTCGAATAATATTTGATTCAAATTTTTTATGATGGATCTGATTTTAAATGTGATATCACTATATTTAAAATATTTATAATGTGTAAGAAATTTTTTATCTTCAATAATTTTGGTGAATAATTAAATGACGAAGCAAATACTGATGTCTTCAGTACAAATATAAATCTGTGTTTAACAACTAACACATATAGAATGACAGAAGTGTTTATGGAAGTTTTCGCGGCACAGTCATTCAAGATCGCCTTGATTCTACGCTCAAGCTTTAACACATTGTTCTCATTGTGTCAAACTTACAAAACTGCTTTTTCTAAAACCTTTACATGAAGACCACTCCCTCGAAACATCTGGAACCGTACGTATCCCAAAATCAGGGATTGTCAGCAAATAATTCATTGCTGAAAGATAACCAAATAACTGAACTGCTTCCACAGATGTATCTTGAAAGTTCAACGTACTTTTATGATTTTGGCGATTTAGTTTTGAGTTTGACGAGTAAAAATATTTATCCATTATATCTCATTTGGAATAATCCAATTATTATTAATCGTACATTGCTGCAATGAAAATAACATCAATTAACTAAACATATATACGTAAAAACAAATATATTTTAATCTTCGAAACGATTTGTTAATGTTGTATTTTGCGCTTATAATTGCCTCAAGCATTTTCTTTTCTTCCCGAAATTTATTAAGGTGATATGGTACACTAAAAATCATTAAACTGTCGAAATTTTTTTATTGGCTTATTTGATACCCCGAATTTTTATAAATATGCCTGCAAAATTTCAAAGCTTTACCTGCATTTTTCATAAAGTAATGGAGCAATGTTTGACGCTAAACAGCAACTACCCCGCCTACATTTCAGATTATCTGCTAGAAAAGAGCCTGATAAAAAATGAATTAATTATTTTTCTAATACGCTTCAATGAGATTGACATTATACAAGCAGTAATAAATCATTTTAAGAAAGAATTGTGCAATTCATGCAAAAATTCTAGTTTGTGAATTATTTACTGGGAAGATCAAATGGATTTGGTCAAGATTTAAAAGGTGTGCGTGCTTTTTATGATATTATTATGAATGAAATTAAAACTTCCAAACGGATACTCCCAAAGCACAAATACTAAATCTCATTTTGATAACTCGGGTAATTAAAAATCTAATTCGCAAGAATAGAAAAACTCCCCCATTTTTATTTAATTAAAAGCTTTTATTTAACTTACAATGTATGTATGTATGTATGTATGTATGTATGTAATTTGTTCGGGTGGAATCTTGCAACTCAATTTTGAAGCTGATATATTCCTCCCATTGAGCTGAAATTTTGTATACACGTTTAGTTTGGATGACAATACATGTTTTGACCATTTATATTCCAATATTGCAATTAATTAAAAAGATATTAATTAAAAACGTTAAACTAGTTTTGGGCGCCAACTTGGATATATCTGCATTGTTGTAATAATTTTATTGTTACAACAATGACAAAAGTTGGCGTCGAAAATCGGTTTTCAGCCAAACTGGAGTTTCATAATGTTGCGCTATTGACAGTATTAATTAACTTTGTCTAAAAAATAATTACATTTCTACAACGTAAAAATAATCTAATTTCTACAACGTATGCATTTTTTTACAAATTTCTATCTATTTTCTTGGATTTAAATTCAAAACAAAAAAGTAGAGCTATTTTTCAAGTAGATTGGTACATTGTATACCTTTCTCAACGCTGCCAAGTTAAACTGAGATGGAGTATTGAAGAAATTCTTTAAAAAATTTATCTAACTTTAATCTATGAAACTCAGACAAAAAATAATTACAGAATCGGAAAGATCATTTTTTTATATATCTTACCCATCAAAAAGGAATCCGCTAGGAAAACAATAAGAGAAAAATATTATCTAGAAATGCAATATATTTTCGATTAAAAAAATAATTTTATAATAAAATGAAGGAATTTTTTAAAGAAATTTTCTAATTTTAAGCCTACAAGTAATTTAAATATACCTCATTTTATCACCAGTAATCTAAACACACACTACGACATGTGTCCTTAAATTTAATTACAAATAGGATCTGTTAATTTTATTTGAAGTTTCTTTTGTTTGAAAAATTACGGCAATTTTTTGTATCTCTAGATGAGTTAGGCACATTGTAAAACCAGCTCAAGGTTATTTATATTCATAAAATGTGCCAAAAGAGAATAATTTGCAAAATGACCTGAAATATTTTAAAAATAAGGAGAGAAAAAAATCGAATCTTAGAAGAAACATTTCGTTAAATAGGAAATGCACTTCGCTATTTGGAGTTGTTTTACGATGAAAAGAGTAATATGTGCTTGGTTCCAGGAAAAAGTTCTTAAAATAGAGAAATTCCCAAAATAGTAGTTCGTTACATCTTCAAAATATTTCAAATAAATAATATATTCTTTAAGTTTTTCAAAAATAGTCAAAATTTTAATTAAACATTTAATAACTTTGTCATTTATGAAGATAATCTCACTAAACCTTTTTTTTTCGTGTGTAGAACAATGTTACCCAAAATTTGTACGAAGATTGAAAAAATTGCTTAAAAATTACGGATTTAAAAAAATTGTGTTTTTAGTCTAATACCCTTTTGCGAGAATTAATTCAGCTAAACCAGGGATGGCGAACCAGCGTTCAATGAGTTGAACAGGCTGAGAAACCTGTCCAGCGATAACTAAAATGTAAAAAATAAATTAAAAGTAAAAAAAAAACTTTTTTAAGAACAAGCTTTTATTTAAACACGCTAAAAGGAATAAAATAAACTTTTCCTTTAAAACTTTTTTTACTATCAACTTATAACGTCATTACACAATTTATATGATATAAAAGCTTGTCGCAATATTTAAGTACTCATATTTACTTAGTTGGAATTTTTAAAAACTAAAATCAATCAGGTCAAGTTATTTATTTTACTTGTTTATCTACACAGGTAAATCTCGCGACAAGCTTTTATATCATATAAATTGTGTAATGACGTTATAAGTTGATAGTAAAAAAAGTTTTAAAGGAAAAGTTTATTTTATTCCTTTTAGCGTGTTTAAATAAAAGCTTGTTCTTAAAAAAGTTTTTTTTTTACTTTTAATTTATTATATATTTGTTTTTGGTGATATATATATATATCCAATGTGTGCGAGATTCAACACTTTTATTAAAAATATTTTAAGATATTTATTTAAACAAATGCACATATACAGTTCTTAGATTTTGATGTATTTTATCTATAAATAATTTGATTTTGCTTTTATTCGTGTACAATATTTAACATGCGAAGGCTTTTAAAATCATGGAAATAAAAAATAAAGGCATAAACATCTTTTTTACATGTTGTGCATTAGCTCTGAGCTTGGAATTAGCTCTGAAGTGTGTGTATTTTTTTTTTTTTTTATAATTATTAAGATAAAGTTTTATGAAATATTGATCTTTCATTCGTTTTTTTCTATATATTTATTACGGCAGTATACTGTTTAATTGTTCTACAATTGTACAATTTTTTTTATGGTAAGTAGTTTTAAATAAGCTAATTAACATTTCATAAAAGTTTCAGACTATTCGATGAATATTATATCATGCTATTCATGGAATGAAAACTTCAAACTCATATTTCTCCATGTTGAATTTTTGTACATATACTGTTATTCAAAACCCTAAGGCCTTTTTGGTAATTGAAGTATGGGTTTGAAATTTTTTATACATGTTCTGAAATGTATGTTTTGTAAAACTGTGCATAGGATTAGCTCTAACATGTGTGTGTTTAGTACTTTTTCTAAAAAATTTCAAAATCAAAATTAATGTTTTTTTGGGAATTTTTGGAAGTTTAACTATAAAAAAATTAAAGAGCAGCAGCAGAAAAAAAAAAAAACCCCATGCACAGTTTTATGTAGTATATTATAAGACACTTGAAAAAAATTTTTTTTGAAAATATTAAAAAGCCTTAGGGATTTAAAAAATGCTTAAAAAAGGTAAAAAAATTTAAATTTTAAAAACATTTTGCAATGGAATTATTATTAAATAGTAACCTTTATAAAATGCAATTAAAACCAAATATTAAAAGTTAAAAAAAATTGTGAAGATGGTACCATATCGCCTTAAGAGCGTATAGTTAACAGTATTTAAAATTGAATGATTAGATCTTGAAGCAACACAGGTTCCTAATTTCATGGTATTCAATGGTTATTTTATGCGTTGTTTTTTTATATAATTGAGCATATTTAATAAATATCTTTTTATTTTGTTAATTGAAGAATTTAATTTAATGATTAGGAAGCCAAAAGTACCGAGAAACTTCGGATATTTATCGAAAAAATTCTGACAAATAATTAATTTTATTGTTGCAATGAACATAAAATCATTTCGCTAAAACAATGTTTTTTCTCCCCTTCTTTCTTTTTAAACCTAGAAACGATTTATAAAGGTCTATATTTTGTTTTTATAAATGTTAAGCTTAGGGTACATAGTGATCTCAGTAAGGAAGTTTTTAATTTGTTTTCTTAGCCCAAATCTTATCAGGTATATATATATGCTGACAATGTTTTAAATTGATCGATTGGGTCATGGAGCAACACAGGTTTCTAATTTCATAGTATTCAATTGTTATTTTATGCATTTTTTATACTAAGCAAATTTCTTAAACATTTCTTTATTTTATTGCTGATCAATAAACTGAATCCAATAGTTAGATATTAAAAAAAAACCCGAAACTTCGGAGATATTTATCGGAAAATTTATAATAAATAAGGTGTTGTTTGAATTCTTTTTTATAATCATCAGACAAATCTTTCTAATATGAGATTGTTATGATCGTTCCTGAGTTTCTCTCAATTTACTATCAAGCAAATTTTGTCTTGTTACACACATCCGACCCTGCTTTGTATTTCGTTTTACATGTTTCATTACTGAAATTAATAAATGCATTTCTTTCATTCATCTCACAATAATTGAAATATATCATTAGAATACTAAAGTATATTATTGCGAATCTTTTATTTTGCAGCAATATCTTCTTACATTTCAAATAAAACCCTTCCAAGATTAATAGTTCTACAGAATTTCACCATTTTACTAAAATAAAATATTAGTATAATAATATAAAATTATTTTAATACATTTTTTTAAAAATCAGAACGATGTGATTGTCAAAAAGATCAGCAAAGAAAAATAGAAGTCTTAATGCAAGTTTTGAATAAGTAATAGTAGCAATTGAGACAGACATTAACAAACTTTTTTACGAGGTTCAATAAAAAGCTATCTTTCTATTTTAATGCGACTGATTTAATCTATCGATGTAAGATCGCTATTTGTTATGTGAAGCCTCAATTCATCAATTAGCTGAAAGTTTTATATATTTCTGAAAGTCTTCAAAGTTAGCACATCTGGAAATTTTTTTAAATAGTAATACAAAAGTATAAATCGCGAAAATATTGAAGTTTTAATAGTATTTTTAAAAAATTAATATTTGTTATGCTGAGTATCAAGCATTACAAAAATAACTAGCAAAACGAAGAACTAAGTTATATTTTTATCTGAAAACCCTCTTAGGATTCTAGTATAACTTATGTGGTTGAAGGAAACGATTTTGATGAACTTAGCTACAACAGAATCATTTATTATGGAAAGTAGCAAAGAAATAATTGACTTACATAATATTTCTAGGATTTCAAAACTGAATGAATACTTTATACCTTTTTTAAAAAAAAGAAATACAGTTTCCTAATTTTCTTTACAAAACATGTACTGTTAAACGTTTTTTCTCCTTAAATGTATTTATGTTGCATGTAAATGTTAAAATTTTAATATAAATAACTATGCAGCTAATGATTGTTTACTTATGGAACTTGTAAAAATTATGAAAAATCAACTATACAAGGTTTTTCGATTTAAGAAAAATTTATTACTTGTACCGCTTTGACATAAGATGGAATGCACCACTCTTTAAGCTACTTTACTGCACAAACCATTGTATTTTTCAAATGGTTTTGGATTATACCTACTGTATTAAAAAGTGTTGTGTAACTAATATTGTTGACAGTCTTAAAAAAAGTAGACAATTGATTGCTTTTAAAACTAAATAAAATATTAACTTGTTTTGCATTTCCCATCATATAAATATTACTTACTAATTAATTACATTACACAATCTTTAATGCTTTAGAAAGTCTTTCACAACTGTGATGCAATTATAATGTGTATGTCACCACAGCTGAAAATCCCATCTAGCACTTTTTAAGATCGAAAAGTCATTCAAGACTTTCAGAGATGTAAGAATATTTACTTCATTCATCTGGTTAATAGACAGAACACATATAAAGCAACCTGAAAAACTATAACTATTTAAAGTATTTATAAAACAAATAGTATATCAAAAACTGGTCCATTACTGGACAAAAAAAAAAAATAAATCCTTATTAGTACATCTACACCATAAAAAAGACAATCACATTATATCATTACTTTCACTACCACTTTCCTCATCACCCATGAAATGTAACATATGGATGAAATACCTGTTTCTATATAGGCAAGGCAGATTTTCAAGGTCTATTCCTGTATAACAAACAGCACAAATATTATCAAAATGATGAATAATTTATTATTAAGAATTATTTACACATAAGTTAAAACATATTACTTACTTTAGTATATAGTTTTGCTTGTATTGATAGCAAGCATTAACATCACCTGATTCTATATATTTTATATTAAACACTTACCTGCAAAAAGTATACATGTAATTTCTAAATTCGTATGTTCCAAAAGTATAAATCAATTTTTTTGCCTAAAATTTTATTAAGGATGAATGATATAAAAAATTACCATATTCCCATCACTTTCCAAAATTTGTTTGGTAACATTCAACTGCAAAGGAATCTCTATCTTGCATGATTTTTAAATTATATACTTCTAATATACTGTCATAAAGCCATTTGTGACAAAAATTTGGTCATTTTTGATAATTACTTACCTCTTCATCTGATATAAAAATATACAACAACTTTACCCCATAAAAACATAGCTAAATGTCTTGGAAAACATAAAAACAACTCCACTACAAGCATATATCAGGTGTTAAAGATACAGTTAAGTTTTTTTTTGCAAATAGCTTTTGAATTGAGTAATGCTGACTTGCCTGAGCTTGAATGTTTTCTTTCTTGACAACTAAAAAAAGAACATTTCAGAGCTTTCCTTTTTATATCCCCAATAGTTGGCTTAAATATTTACAGCTAGTTTAAATGCTGATTGGGAGGTAGGTACAAGAGGATCAGGTAAATAATTCTTTAGTAATTACTTTTTACCTTTCTTTTACTGAATTGCATGTTGAGACAATTGTTCCTGAACTATTTTACCTTGCAATAAACAATTTAATACTACAAGTAGAAGTTCAGTCTCCTGGTTTTTCTTATGTCATTACATATTTCTTTGGCGGAAGACCCCATACCACACTTTCTATCTGAGATATGGAAAGAAGTATATTCAACAACATGGAATCTCTCAAACAATTTAAGAATGAACTTAATATGTTTACATGGTGCATGATTATCTGAGCATTCACATGTATACCAAGCCGAACATGATAATTTTACACACCTGTAATGGCATTGATCACACACACACATAGCCTCTTTCTGAAATGCTACCATAATCTTTTTAACAACATAAAATACATCTCCATCAGTCCGCGATTTTACAAACCAAGAATTTGTTGCCTGGTCATAAATATCTGTCAGGAATCTTCAATTCATTTTGAAATGGAAATAGGTTGTGAGGATATAAACTGGGGAGAGTACCATTTAAAATTCTATAATGTGCTTAATATATGTCATGCTGTATTTTCAACAAACTATCTGCTTGACAGTTAAATTTTCATTTTAAAATAATTGGACATTCATGTATTGTGAATATAGATTAACAATATATATTTTTATCAGTATTGGCATGCAGAAGTAGATGATGTGACTTATACTATTAGTAGGCTGAATTACAATAAATATCATCAAAATATTTATTGAAAGCAGGCTTTTTATCAGTCGATGCAATTTTAAAATTTTCCATTATTTGTTTACATCTGATTGAACTTATTCCTTCCAAATGAGCTACTAGAGAAATTTCTCTTCGCATTTCAAAATTGGAAAACAAGATCATTTAATCATTTCTTCCAAGTGCATTGAAGGCATAATGCAATTAATTTTTAACTGGGCACCCTTTCTCTCAGAATGTTGAAACACAATACATATTTCCTGTATTTAATTTATTAATAATAACATGAGCAACAGAGTAAAGCATTCCTTATTAGTCAAGTACAATTAAACTTCTATTAACCGAATACATATTCTAATACTGAAGATTTTTCAATACCCACTTCAAGATTAGCTTTAATGAACTCTATAGAAGTTTTATAAACCAGTTGAAATGCTTGATTATGCTTTGAAAAATATATTATACTGATCCCTTAAAAGTCTTTATAAAGAGTGATTCTACCAAGAGAGAGAGAGAGATATTCCATTAATAATTGGAATATAGAATCTTTGATATTTCTATACAACTAGTTTTTCTTTTATATGTCTAGGAAGCTTCACATGTTAGCAAATGTGTTAAATATCTAAATCTACAATTTCACTCATGATATGGAAAAGGTTAAGGGAAAGTTAAATCTCAACATATTGTGTAAATCTTTACGTGTGATTCGTATAAAATTTTTTGCAATAGATAATACATTCCAATAATGATTTTTTTCTTACTTTAATTAAATAAATGTATTTTCTTATTAAGAATAATGTTATTACCTTTGGTTGGATCCTAGCAGGGCACCCTTCTTTTACAAGAACACCTCCAGAAAATTTGTATTTTCTATTATTATTCTCACAATCATTTAAAAATTTAGCCAAACAATTTACCTCATATATTTACGCTAATTTTTCATAACAATCAATAGAACTTTCGATTTAACGACAAGAAAAAGTTTTACACTCACGAGATCCGCCAAGTGGGCAATCACCCAGCAGGAACTAAAAAAATAATGAATCTACTACAATAGTAAATACCTGGAAATTTTAAAACGTATTATTAAAACATTATAAATAATCAAAGCATAAAATTTTTACATTCACGTGATTGGAGAATCGAGCTTTTACACGGCAGAAGCTAGAAAGTCGATGAACGGAAAATGTTAATTACATCAAATCAAAGCACAAAATAAAATAAAAATACAATATAAAAAGAGTAAAATAATAATAATTCAAAATTATGAATCAAAGTTTTTAGTTGTTCACATAAGTTAGAAATTCCAAAAATCAGCAAATATGTTAAAATGATGGAAAACTTAACAGGAAATTGATACAATATAAAAACTGCAAAGAAATTTAACAATCAAACATTATAATTCTAAGTTATAAAATACCTAATCAATAAATCTCCCCGCTAGAATTTTATATACGAACCTTTCAGCACGAGCGCTATAGTAAGAATGATTTTAGTAGGTTCAATTAAGCCAACGATGAACTTGGCGATTTTCAAAAAGAGGCCAAAAATATCAAAGTAACCCATCCTTGTTTGTAGATTATAGGAATAGGTGCTGCCAACGAAATTGCGCATTACACGTCCGGCCTTGTTTGCTCCTTTTATCTGTCACTATTGTATATGTGCTGTTTTGTTTTCTCATTGTTCAGTCTCATATATGTGTTTCTTTTCGCTTTTAAATATTTCGTTATTGTATGTAATGGATAATTTGTTTACTTCGAGAAAGTGATATTTTTTGTAATTTGTAGAAAAATATATTTGTAATATGAAAACCATTAGTTTTTCCGTTGACTGTGCGTGATGTTTACAATAAATAATCAATACATTCTTATCCAAATTAAGAATTTACTGTTAGATACACAAATAAGCGTGTTTCACATGTTACATCCTTATTTTATTTGCGTTGGGTAAATTTTGTACATGACTTTCGATTATGAATAATTGAATTGTTTGTATTACCTATTTTTGGAAAATGAATCTTCAGAGTCTTTTTCAAGATTTTAACCCAAGGTATGTAAGGCCATTTAATTTCATCATTTTGAATTTTTCGATATAATGTGTACAAAATGAATCATACAATATCAAAAAATTTGTAACATGAAAAATCAGTTTGTGTTTTTCTTCTTTTTTTTGGTTTTAATGTATATTGTGCACAGCAATTAAACAAGTACATACTTAATCTCAATTTTTGCTGTATCAAATTATATCTTGTTGATATCTGAATTATTGATTTTTCTGTTGTATTAATTGCACATCAATGTCATTAAACCATCATTAATTACAATAGCCTTGCAATTATGTATAAAGATATTCAGAGAGAAATGGATTTATTTTGGTAAAAATTTTATGTCTGCAGAATAAGCTTTTCTTTTTGTACATTTATTTCTTATATAGTATGACTTTTTGTAGTGGGAAATCGAAATTTAAATCAATATTTTCGCTGCATTACAAAATGAGGGATCATGTTAAATAAGTGGTTAGGGTTACAAACTTGTGGCTGTTGAGTTGTGAGTTCGAGTCCTGGTGCCTCTAAAGACAAGCCATGTACAGGGGCTGATGCACTTTAAATTTGTTGTGATTCAACATCCTCAAATTGGTATGGTGGGGAAGTTTTGAGAATGGGGTACCAGCTCAGGTGTCATCCTTGTCACTCTACTTAAATTCAAAATTCCAAGGTCCATCACCATTAGAGCTCTCATTTTGCTTTAGAATGCAATGTTAATAGAAAATGTAATCAAATCAAGCAGTACAAAATGATCTGGTAAACTGTTAACTTATTTGTGTAGTTAATTTATTTTGTTATCAATTAAAAATTATTTTAAATATTTGTGTGTATATCAATTTTAAAGTTCAATAATTCTAAACTCAAGCTTTTTACTAGCCATTCTAATTATATCAAATGTAATATTTCTTTTTGAAGAATTAAATTTAAAAAATGTCTTAAAGTTATTTATTTTAAATTTTTTTTCATACAAATGATTATGCAATTGTGAAAGAGCACGGAGAATCCACAAAGATTGTGTAATATAGAACTATAGAAAATGAAAATTTTTGCATTATAAAGTTATTTAGTCTGTACAATATGCTGTAGCAAATTAGGAAAGCTTAGAGCCAAGTACAAGGTTCAAAATCAACAAATTGGAGCATTCTGAATTTTCAAAAGGCAAAAAAAAAAAAAAAAAAAAAATATGTTATGCAGAAAGAGAGAGAAAGAGACAAATTAATGAAGAACTTCACTTTTTTAAGAAAATAGTATAACTCGGAACTCTGTAGTTTATGTTACAGTTTTGTCGCCATTTGAAGATGATTATTCAAACTGTTTTAAGAATTTTAGTGAAAATTTATTATTCATCTTGTATTAAAAAAAGCTGGATGTATGTGTGTGAATATGCATATTATAAATCCATTTTTTTTTTGTTAATTGAATTTGTGAATAAATAACCATACAATTAAATTGTCCACCATAACTTCATTACACTCAAAGCAGTATCATGAAGTTATCTTTTTACCCAAATAATCAGCTTTATCACAAAAAGAGTGATTTCTGTAAAAAGGTTTTGAAAGGGATAATTTTGCTTTGTAGTAACTTGATATTCTCACAAAATTGTGAAATGGTGATTTCAAGTGTCTAAATGCATTCTTTACAAAAGAACCAGAAGGGGCAAGTCATATAGCTTCAAAGAATACCTTCTGATTATAAATTGATTTGTGTCTAAGCCAAAAGTGTATTTGATCTTCAATAATTTATCCAAAATTTGAAACCCACATATAAGCAAAGTTTAAAAAAAGAATCCTGTAATTTTCACACGTCACCATGAAGGTGAAAATGTTGCTAAGTGGGTAAAATGGGCAGAATATTTTCCATTCAAATTTATGTAAAGTAAAACAAGATGCCAGGGACAATAGTTCCATTTATGTTAATCCTATCTGAAGCTGGTACTCATTTTTTTTCTCATTTATTTGTTATCTTGTACACTCTCTGCAGTAATCTTACTTTCTGCTCTGTGTTTTGCTTGAGAAAATGAGCTAGAAGAGAAATTTATTTACAGCTGATTTCATTCTACAAATGACTGCATTTACTGATTTTTAACAACAGTACACAAAATACCGTAGTATGGCTTGAGAAATAGTATGGTATGAAGAAACAAGTAATTTAAATTTGGGGTAGATATCCAAAATCAAAAAAGGCAGCACATGATAACTGACCTGTGTTTCAGATTCTGGAGCAAAACTCATCCCATGATGATCGTATACATTCTAATATCCCAATGAGTGAATGAATTTTGCAAACTATTTGGAAACTTGGTGTCAAAATCCGAATATCAAAATAGTTCATAAAACTTTAAGACTTGTGTGATTCTTTTTAAAGAATGAAAGTAGCATTCAAAAAGTTGAGATTAAAATTGGTTGTTTATGGCTAATGGAAAATGTTAATATAAACCTGCTTGAACTAAACTACATTTCTTCGAAGAGAAGCTAGTCCATATATAATCTAACTCCCTTATTTTAATTAAAAAAAAGTTCCAAAAATTCTCACCTTATATGCAGAAATGTATGGTAGGTGGTACAAAACATTTTTTTATAAGAGTAAGCATAATTGTCATGAAAAACTCAATTAAATTAGACAGAGGGCCGATCCTATCAAGTGTGCAGGGCGTGCATCACATGCGGGCGGCCGCAAACCGTATATGGTTCTATCGATTAAACAAAACTTTTTACAAATTTCTCAAAATAAAATTTATAGTAAATTGATTGAATATACTGAATTTTGAATAGTTATTGAAAAATTAAATCCTGATTTCTCTAATACAGCATAGTTTAAGAAAAATAGAATGTTAGTGCATAGTGTGTTGGCTGATTGTTCATAAATGTCTATTCTTTACAAACATCCTTCATCTGATAGCAAAATTAGTGTTAATACCGACAATACCTCATTAAAATACTGGTTTTGTTGTTTAATAGCTGCATTGGCTACACTGTGGATCAATGCTTAATAATGGCGTCTTAAAAAGGATTTTTGCGAAAGTTGCTGTATGAAAATATTTAAAATGGTTAATCTTATAATGCTTAAATTTAATATTAATTGGGGGAAATTAAAAGGTTTCAATTTAATAATAACCTTAGAATTTAAAAAAACAAACTAGGAGAAAGTGATTTTTGCCTATGGTTTTACAATGCTTATAAACGATACTCGCTTACCTTTTTAGTGAGTTATACCTTTATCAAAAGGTAGCTTCTTGTAGTTTTATTTGGTATTAAGTTATAAGAGAAAAAATCTTGCAGCTTCTTTTGACTTTCGAGTAAAAGATTTTCATTACAAAGTCTCTTTGAAAAACACTTCAATATTCATATAGTATTATTAATGTTAACAAAGTTCTAAATTTAATTTTATGTTGTAGGAACTTAATGGTATTTTAGTGCTATGTTAAAAAAAATACTAGATTTATGCATTTTTCTTAAGTCCTAATTGTAACCAGATACTATATAATCAAACAGGCAAATCAAGTGATTCACAACATAACATATATTAAAAGCTAATCTCTCTCCTGATCTATGTACATCTGCCCGCTTATATGTATACTCCTAGTTGGAGAATAATTTCATATGATCTAATCCACTTATATATATATGTATATATATATATATATACCGTGTTTACTATTGTCTCTATGTTAGCCGTAGGGATGGCTCCAAGGCAGAGGAAACTCGACCTATGTCCGAGGTGGCAAATTTTAAGGGTGGCCTTTGGACCGAATTTGAAAAATACTTGTTTTTTGTTGCAAAAAAATTGGTATAAAAATATTTTTTGAAATATTTATACTTTGGAAACCTGGTACCTTATTTAAGTACCTTGAATTTTATTTTAGTCACTGAAAATGCAGACTATTGCTAGTAAAATTTGTAATGACTATATCTTTTTTTAACAAATAAAAATTACATGGCATGGCGATTTGTTGTAGCAAGTATATGGACTCCCAACCTCAGGATACAGATACTAAAGATTATCTTTTGTATATATATATGGTATTACTACGTTAAGGGTGACAAATGTGCCTAAAACAATATTTTGTTTAGAGCAACGTTTGTCAAATTGCAGCTCTTCAAAATTCTGCTTTTAGGTAGAATTAAAAATTATGTTTGTTAAAAAGCTATTGTTCACTTTTTACTAATTTATAAATATCTCTATAAAAAAAGTTACTTGTATTTGCATGCCCATTTAAATATTTGAATAGCTTTCTGGTAAAATTTATTTTTAAATATGCATTTGATTCACCTTTTTTGCAATTTCCAGTTATATATTTGTATCTAGCAATGTGAATCTGGTATTTCATTTCATGTACCTTATTTTCTTATTCAAAACTGTGTACTGTTTAAAGTTAGTTTTCTTATGTGTTGAACCTTGAAGGGTTCAAGGCTAATATGTACGTTATATCATGAAATTTGATATGTTTTTTCTTATTTTCCTCTGTAACTTTCTCCCCATCCTGAGTGAGTCACAAAGGACATTAACTAAAGGACAGAGGACTAACTTAAAGGGGACAGAGGCAATATAAAATTTTTGGAAGATAGGGAGCTACAGGGCGTTTCATTTTAGTCTTGAATGTTATTTGAAGCTCAAATAAATACTTCTCTACCATCAATAAACTTGTTTTCAAAAAAAAAAAAAAAAAAAAAAAAATGGCCTCCTAAAATTGGCACAATTTAATCTGTTACATTTAGCTTGTTTGAAATAGCAACAGGTAATTATTTTTTTAATTTCAGATTAAGTTGTATTTTTTAAGACTTAACATAATATACAAATTATCCTGTAAGGTACTCCTATATACGAATAAGGCACAATTAATGTTGCTACCAGTCTCTCTCAATATGGATTTTATGTATTTACCTCTTATTAAAGGATATTCTATTTATATATAAATGACATTAAAAAAAAAAGTTTCTTTTTTCTTTTTTTGTAAAAATTTAAGATTTCAAAGAGAAGTCTGTGTTTCTCTTTAAGTAAATTAAATATAGTGCTGTCCAAATAAATCAATGTAATTTAACTGAGGAAAAGAACTGAATTCACAGTTGAAAAGAATAGTTTTACCCAAGAGGATTAGTGGAAGATTCGCAGAAAGACCCGTTACAACTCTACATAAGATATTAGTCACACAGAACAAATAAAGTTTGTTATTAGATATGTTAGCACTAATGTTGGTAAAGTATATATTTTAGAATTTTTTCTAGGAGTTTTTAGGAATACTGCACAAGAAATGCTTTCAGATGAACACATTCTCTATTGAATCCAAAATCTTTGAAAAAATTGATTTTACCAAAATTATTGACAAGTTTGCTTCTCAGAAAGCCACAGAAAAGTTATTTTATAATTATTAAGTAGTCTTTGTAGAAAGACTGATTTATATACATTTTGTTTCATGAGATTCATGCTTTAGTACTTTTTTTTGCTAGATTATATTTTCTTAGTAAATACTGTTGTGTATTTTGCTTTTTTAATTGTAAAATGTCTATTTTTATTTCAAATGTAATATTTTTGCTTTTGTTATTATTTTGTTAAAGTGTTTTGCTGTGATCATAACCCATTAGCTGACTAAAATATAAAGTTTTGCACTTCAAATTTTATTTACATTTTTATTAATGCTTTAGTTTTTACTCTTATACAGGTAGATGAGTTTATAACCTTAATATATAAGTATTAAATAAGTATTGCAATAAGTAATTAAATATTTAAGTATTATAATAAGTACGTAAATATGTAAGGGTTATAAACAAGTAAGTAAACATGTAAATATTATAATAAATAATTAAATATATAAGTTTTAAATATAAGTATTAGTCAAAATAGGAAAAATTCTCTAGAGGGGCAGCACATTAAGTCTTCGCACATGGGCGGCCGGCACCGTAGAATCGGCTCTGATTAGACACAGCTGTATTTATCTTTTTAAATACAACACTGTAATTGAAAGGTAACACAGATTATTTATTAATAAAAATCAAATTAAACATATGAAGAAAAGTGGCAATAAAAGGGTTTTTTTTATATGATTTACAATGTGTGTTCTATGAATTAAAGACTAGTAAGTCACATTTAATTTTTTTTCTCACGTGGTCTTAAAAAATATGATTAATGCTGTTTAAATTTAAAATGTGATTTTTGAAAACAGTTTTTAAGAAATAGTCGGGGAATTTCTGAACATTTGCAAATAATTCAGATTAGAGGCAGAAAACTAGGTTGGGTGCTCTCTGTGTTCCATAAATCCACTGATATCTACAAAAAGTTACTCATTGAGTTTATTTAAATCCTAATTTTGTTCTTGTTTCAGCAAGTTTTTGGTGTATGTATCTCTACTCCTTTTTACTATACTCTTTTGTTTGCGATTGGATGGTACTGTCACTTGGAGCTATTGGGTAGTATTTCTTCCTCTGTGGATATGGAAGTCAATGGTTATTGCTGGGGCATGTGTTGGGAGTTATGTTTGGTGGAGACATCCTCAATATAGGTATGTACAATTCTTTTTAAATTGATCAATTCTTTTTAAAAAATCAAATTCAATTTTTATTTTTCCAATTATCTTTATAATTTTTTGAAAAAGTTAAATGAATCTAATTATCTTATAGTTATATTTTATATTTGTTGATAATATTTTTGCTAAACTAAAATGAAATGATTTCAAATGCTTAAAAAATAGTAATACTTGAAAATTTATCTAAAATAAAGAAAAATCCATTGAGTAATTTTTACTTGAAATTAAAGTAGATGTATAAGAGAACAATAAACTGCTTTATTTGAGTCATAATGCAATGAATGAGTGTCAATCCTTCTCCGAGAGAAAAAGATAAAAATTTCTCAAATTAATACCCTGAAATTCAATCTGATGCTATTCAAAAGTATTAATTTGTTTTCCCTTTGTTCAAATGGTTTTCAAAACTTTTTCACTTTGAATGAAAATGTTTGCATACATTTTTAAATTACAAATTGTGTTAGACTATTGAATTTTGTCTTGTAGATGCACAATATGTTTATCAATATGTCCTTTGACAAATGTAATCTCTGTTCGAAAAAATATGTTGTAGATATTTTAGCCATAGATTTCATTGAAAATCTTTCCAATTAAATAATACACTCATGTGGAATTGAGAGAATTTGCAAGTTGTATATCTTTTCACAAAAAGTATTAAATCAATGGTACTAATTATGCAAATAGTAAGAGTCAAATACCTAAGCTTACACACACCTATCTGCAGAATTGTAACACTTGAGGATTGAAGCACACAAAGGGTTGTCAGTTATTTGTGTGTCCTCTACAACAATTGTAGTGTTTCCTGCAAGAGGTGGATAAATTTTATAAGGTGTTGAATAAAATAAGCTGCTAATATATGTGTATGTGGATATAAAATGAAATGGAGAATTCTTGATAGATTGGAGACATAAATGTAGATGGTTTTAGAGCTTAATGTAATGCCTAGTGTCATCTGCAATTCAAGCAAGCAGTGTCAAAATATTGGATCCATATTGAAAAGACATGGACAAGGTTGACCAAGATTCATGGTGACAAATGAGGATTCTTATTTGGCACTTCCAGCACAGAGAGGGCCGCGGTAGCCAAGTTGTCTAGGCATCGGATCGTGGCTAGCATGTCAGGAATTCGATCCCAGTACCACTGACGACCCGCCTTGTAGGGGAATGATGCACGTTAAATCTGTCAAGAGCTCAAACTTCCTCCCATTGGTGTGGTGTGGTAGTTAGGAGAGGGGGGTGCCAGCTCGGGTGTCGTCCGTGTCACTTGACCATGGTTCAAAATTACGCGGACCTCATGTAGCTGAACAGTGGGACGTTAATATTCACTCACTCATTCACCCAGCACAGAGCGGAGGACTGCTATAGCTTCACAACTTTCACCTGAGTTGTATGCTATCACTGAAACATGCATTTCACTGTTTACTGTTGCTTGAATGTTTCAAAAGAGAGGGTTGTATTCTGAAAGACCTGGTGTTTGTGTCTTGCTTACTGCAGCACATGAGAGAGTGCATTTAGCATTGTGCAGACAACATTTGCCTTGAAACCAGTCTTCAGTATAGCAGGATGCTCTCTACAGATGAATCTAATTTCAGCCTGGGCATTTAATTCTCAACATACATATATCTGGACCAAGTCTGGGACATGATATCAACTCTCTCTCATCAAGGAAAAAAAAATCAAAATTACTGTGATAGATATGTAATGATTTAGACAGGAATTATTTTGAATGGCTTCACTCCCCTGCATGTGTTTGACAAAGGTCCTGTAACTATTATGAAGTATAGAGAGGTGATCTTCAAACCTTGTGCTTAATTTTTTTGGGGTGCAATGGATCCTGGATTCCTATTAATGGTCATCCATGTAGAACTTAGCTAGTTGAGGACTACCTGGAGTGATGATATTTTTGCATGGGAATTGGCCTGACAGATTTTTTGATTTTAACTCCTAAGATATATCTGGGATGCCATCAGGAATGCCCCCTCAAGAATCTCCCCAGAGCTAAAACCTACCTTGCTGCAGGCATGGAATCGAGTCTTACAGGGATTACTCAACTATTTCTTGTCTAATATGCTATCATGCTATGTGATCTTTTTGGCTGTAAAAGAAGACTTATAGCCCATATGACATATATTTTCAATTTATTATCACAATGGGGTTTTCGGAACATCCCAGTACTATTAGCTTTCCTGATAATTATGTATATGTTACCCTTAAAGTGTGAAATCTGTTATTTCATAGAATAACTAAGTATTTCATGAAATAACTAGGCAAGTTAGTTAAAGTATAAAAAATTATTGAATTCTACGATTTAACTAGGCATTCTATAGAATAGCGATTACTTGTTCATTAAAGTATAAAATGCAGCACTCAAAAGTTCTTTGAACCGTTTCTAGCTGCTTTGGGAAGGCTTTTTCTGATTAGGAACTGGAGATGGCTGAATAAAACAATTGTACTCTAGATATCAGTTCAGTATATGTCAGAGAGAATTAATTTCCACATATGGGCACTGCACTTCGATCTGTTGAACAAGGGTTTAAAAAGGGCTCAAATAAAAAAAATGTGTAACGGTAAAAAGTGGGCTTGTTTCAAAAGTAATAAGCAGTCCATTCCTGTCATCACAGAAATCCTTACTCTAATAAATAATGAAAAGTAAAATAAAGGTATCTCATAAAATTTAAATTAATATTCTTAATTTTTGTTTAAAAAAATATTTTTTTTTTTTTATGAAGCAACAGTTTTTCTTCCCAGCATGTATTTTTGTTGATAATATTTAAATATAATCTATTTTCGCAGCATATTCTTTTTTCCCTTTCTGCTTAACTAATGTTAGCAATATGAGCAATAATAAAGTCTATCATCTACTTTCCCTTATTATTTATCAATTATTCATCTACAAAAGGGATAAAATGTATTTTTCGAGAGATTTTAGCTATTTATGATCAATTAATTTATAAAATATCTTTGAAATTGTTTATTTTTCACTTTAACGCATTATCCTTGGTTATATCGTATAGAATACCTATTTATTTCATAAAATAATTAGGTAAAGTATGAAAATTTTCACCTATTATATACTTTAACCAACTTGTCTAGTTATTTTCTATGAAATAACTGAATTATACACTTTAACAGTAACATATATATTAATTGACTTTTGAATGGTACATCTTTCTCTGTTGTAAATGTGTATTCATACGTAATTTTGTCCATTAGTTTTCAGAAATTCTGCATAATGTTCAAATTCTCTTAATTTTGCTTGCAAGCTTGTTTTTATGTTACATGTAGATTTTAATTAAATTTATACATACCTACACTTTATATTAATTATTTTTGTTTTATCTTGGATAATAATTTATCAGTTACATTTTCATCTATATTTGGATATATTTAAACTTATACATCTAAAACTTGGATCATGTTTTCCATGGCTTCTTCTTTTTTTGAAAAATATTTATTAAATAAGATAAATTCTATTTTTAATT
Organism: Trichonephila clavata; assembly: GCA_019973975.1. Lineage (NCBI taxonomy): Eukaryota > Metazoa > Arthropoda > Arachnida > Araneae > Nephilidae > Trichonephila > Trichonephila clavata. Next base: position 57,671 of record BMAO01029728.1, on the reverse strand, counting down.
CCTCCCACTAATGCCAATTATCATTACATATTTCAGTTATACTCTACAGGGGGATTCTAAAATCATCGGACAAACTTTAAGAGATGGTAGAGCTCACTGAAACAAGCAATTTTTGTATAGAAGTATATGGGTGGAATTTCCGTGGTGAGGCACAAACACAAAAAATAACACATTAACGGAAACAAAATGTTCATTAGCAGCATACTTAACAACTGATTTCATACAGAATATGTTAAAACAGTTTTAAAAATTGAATCCACCAACAATCTTGCATATGTCGCAACCTTTATGGCATAATTTTCTGACAATATTGGCAGTTGAAGGCAGCAAAGTGATATCTGCTGCACCTCCAAAATCAGCATTTATGCTTGAGAATTTTGTCATTATGGGTGATTTTACTAACAGCTAAAAGGCAGAGATACATCTAATGTACGGTGCTCATAATGGTAATGGCAGAGTAGCACTACAGCTGTAGATGACAGCTACAGGAACACTTTCCAAGTAAACGCATGCCTAATCACAAAATGTTTCAGCAATTACATCGACAGCTGTGTGAAAATGGTTCATTTATCACCAATACTAATGGAAAGAGTAGATCGAAGACATTCCGATAACCACACCTAGAACAAGTCGTCTTTTACCATGTGGATGAAGTACCCAGCATAAGTACAAGGGCTGTAGCATGTCATCTACATGTCAGTCAGTCAACGGTTTGGAGAGTTTTATATGAAGAACATTTACACCTATTCTGCAGACAGAGTTCAGGATTTTCAGACTTGTGATTAACCCTCTGCATGTGGCTTTCTGTCAATATTTCTTGCAACAGAATGTGTTGCAGCCGTCTTTTCCTGCCCATGTATTATTTAGAGATGGGGTGACTTTTATACAAGAAGGTGTTTTCAATACCCACAATTCTCATGTGTGGGCAACAGAAAATCTATATGTCACTTGCCCACATTTATTCCAACAACTCTTCTCTATGAATGTTAGAGCAGGTATTGTGAATGATTACCTCATGGGCCCCTATCCTCTACCAGCCCGACTCAATTGCCACTGTTTTCAGATTTTTCTGGAAGAGGTTTTACCAGAATTGCTATAAGAAATTCTCATTGGTGTTCACCCTTAAATGCGATTGCAGCATGAAGGTGTGCCAATCCATTTCAGTATGGAAGTCCACAATTACCTGGATGTTACTTTTGGGGTTGGATTGATTATGTGCAGTGGTCCAGTCCAATGGCTACCCTGGTTGCCAGATTTAACATGTATCAATATTGCCAAGCTTGTATTACTGTTCCCCTCAGGGGGCTCACCTTCTTTAGGTGAGTATGGGTGTCACAATCCTGAGGTGCCCTAGGGATCTTTTCCTTTTACCAAGGGGTTTACTGTCTTTGGTAAACATGGGTGTCACAACCTTGGGGAACCCTAGTGATCCTTCTGTTTTTGACCCCCTTACTAGTCATTCTATTTCCTCCTCTTTTCTTCCTTTCCCATTTAGACCAGACATGTTTTAGAAAAGTACTTGTATACAATTATTTAAATTTTTAATTTATTTTTGAAAGCTTATAGTTTATTGTTAACTTATTTTGGTTTATATTTTGTAATGCATTAGTTTTTTTTCTTGAGTTTCCTTAAACATTTTGATGCTTTATTTGTTTTTTCACTAACACCGTTGGTTTTCCAACCCGCATATTTGCCATGTGCGGCATCCCATAAGGAGGAAAATGGTGTCCTGGGGATACCTTTGCATTCCCTTTGGCCCACGCTTCGCTGTAGATGGGAGGCAGGAGTGAGCCTGCTCCTGTCAATCATCTGGTGATACCTGTCTTCGGTGTCCCCGGAAAGACATTGCTTCAGGTAAGTGCCGTGCCTGGTTCTTGCCAGATGACCGGTACACTGCCTCCCTTGTTGGACTCCGTGGTGGGTGGAGGCATGGTAGGACGAAGTTTCTTTCATGCTTTTGGATTCAATGCTGCTGTGCCCAGGTAAAGGCCTTGTTTTACCCAACTTAGACATTGACAATGTTGCAAAATATTCATGCTTTCTAATTTTATCTTTTCCAAACAATGAAATATCACAAGAATCTCAATTTGTTATTCATAAAGCATTAACAGGAATAGGTGGGGAACCTAAATTTATTTAAAAATTACGATCCGCTGACTTACTTATCGAGACTAATTCTGCATTACAAAGCAAATCTTTTTTGTTGACTAAAACCTTTATTGATTCTCCACTAACAGTAAGTCCTCACAGATCTCTGAATTCTTGTCGAGGTGTCATCTCTAAACCAGATCTTTTGTGTGCCTCTGAGACAGAAATTATGGAAGGACTTTCTGACCTGGGTAACACCCTGGTCAGAAGAATTACAATAAAAGAAGACTTGTCACTGTCATTCCAAAGCAAGAAAAATATATCCTATTTAGAAGTACACAAACTAATAGTTCCTCAGTCATCCCAAACATATGCTCAAGTTACAAAACCTACAGTTGTATCCACAACCATCTAAATGAATCCAAAAATAACTAACATAATCTGCCCTCTTTTGCAATGTCTTAAAGCCGTATCCTCTGCAGATCAAATATGAAATTCATCAATCTTAAAGCCTGCAGTCTCCACATCATCCTCATCAACTCAAGCACATCTACCTCCTTCCACATCTTCAGCAATATCAAGTAAATCTCAATTACCAGTACCCATTTCTACTACTACTACCCCTGACAATAGCCTAAATACTCCTGCTTCATTTTTACCAACTGAAACAGGCCTATTTCCTACAACTTCTAATAAATTTGCCACACTATTAACTGAAGTTCAGTCATCAGTTCCCTTACCAGAGTCTGCCTCTACTACATCTATCAGTGAAATTTCTAATACATCTAAAATTCCAAAGAGTGTAAAACAAAATTCAAAGAGTAGAAGAAAGCGCACAAAAGTACAAAAACCAGAAATCGAAATAAAAATGGCACCTCACACGCCCCAAAAAAGTTTGTTTCATTACGATTCAGAAGATGACATGATTATATATGATGTAGATGAACACTTAGTAGATTGTCACATACGTAATGGTTTCTCACATTTCTTAACCCCCACCAGAAATCGAAGAAATTAAATTTTACCGAGGAAATTTGGATATTAAATATGTATTTTTAAATGATTTTCGACATTTTTAATTTCACTTTTTAGCATTTTAACATAATGTAACAATTATAAATCAGTTTTTAATACAATTTTAATGAATTTTAGCTCTTATATATATATATTATTCATGTCATTAATTAAAATTTTTAACTGTGTTTTTAAATTATTATGTAAATTTAAACAAATGTTTGGCACAGTATAGCTGAAATCGGCTCTTGCACCAATAAACCCGAAAATCACTCACTTGTATTACTGTTGGTGGTATTAATTTTGAGCATTTATCATAAACATTGCTGTAAAAAAGGCATTTAGCCATGACGTTGTAAATAAATAATGCTTCAATGATTTCATTTCCTGTTTTATTTTTTCCGTTTGTGCCTCAAAAGTGGCAATTCTGCCCATATATTCCTATACAAAAATTGTTTGTTTTAGTGAGCTCTACCACCCCTCAAAATTTGTCCCATAATTTTAGAATCACCCTGTGTATTTTAAATGATACTCAGACAGTTGAATTAATTTCTGTCATGTAAATATTTTTTTTCTTGAAGTTTTTTTTTTTACTTAGAAAAACAAAGGCATTTCTAAAATTCTATTCTAATTAACCCTATGACTGACACCTGCACATATATACGTCTTTTTGAAATATGATCCTTTTCTTTGCGCAACTATCAGTTAAACTTTTCTGGAGGCTTTGAAATGCAATGAAATGATCTGACAGTGTTTGTGAAGGATTTACTTTATTTCAGAAAAAAATTTGCTTATTGCTGCTTTTTCTTTCCCCTATACACCTCATATGCACACCTATGTGGAAAACGGTGGCACTAGGGAGTGAATCGCACAGCTTTTAAATTGGCAGTCAAGGAGTTAAATGTATACTTGTATTATTGAAAATCAAAATGAAGAAATATTGAATCTATACATGTTTATGTCAAGAAATTTCAATAGTTTGGTATGTTACTCTTTAGCCGTTACGTTTCACAGTTGTTACCATATGATGAAGTGTTCGTGCCCCACATTCTAGTATCCACAATGTTCAAAATTGGTTCTAAAATTTAACAGTTACATATAGTCATATCCATATGGATCTTCCAATTCCTTCAATTATAAGTCGATCCAGTTCAACTATCATTATTATTATCCACTTTAAAAATTTTCTATAAAAGTTTCGCATTAATGTAGCAAAAACAATGAGTTTTAAAATTTTTTTTTATTTAAACAGCCAACCCCTGAAAGAACGAATAGGTATATATATAACCAAAAAAATAAAACATCACACATGTACTGTGTGAAGTACAGAAGCAATCAGCAACATGATGACGTACGCCATTTACAAATACATCTTACAATGATGTCATTGGCAGTGCTACTTTTAATTTGCAAGTTCATCTGTGATGAACATGCAAACAAAAAGTTCTCAGGCAACTTGTGTGTTTATGTAAATTATAGAAGGGACATGAGATCTAAATAAAATGGCTTTTCCAACAAATGTGCACAAAAATAGCTGTTTTTAAAATACCTCTTTAAAAGTACATGCCAGTTCCTCTGAAATAAAGTTCTGCAATGTCCAAAAGGTTCAAATGCATTTCTTAGGCTCATGATATTAATGCATACTTATTGTTTAAATATAGACTTGTCTATAAATAGCATGCAAACACTTATTCCTGTTAAGTCCATGCAGGATGCATGTGAAATCAGTTAAATGGGATGTATAAGAAACTACTTTGAATGCAAATTGCCATACAACTGTTTTCCATATATTGAATATTTATTGCAATATTCAATATATGAAATTGTCAGCATTGTATGTATGAAATGTGTCATATGTCAGCATCAATGTATGAAATTGCAATATTCAATATAGAAACAGAAAATTGTCATATTTTTGTTTTTCATATACAAACTGTCATACAACATATATACTTTTATTTTCATGTGTCAACTTTTGAGGCTAAGTCAATGTGTAAATTTACTCTCCAGATTATGGTAAGAATATGGCTTAACTCCTTCCTTATTATGCTTTATGATATATGAACTATTTTCACCATACTGCTCACAAACATCTTGACCAGAAATTCTCTTGGATACTTAAAAGATGCTTTTTGAAACAAGTGTTCAGGTTCTAAAACCATTTTCTATGAGTATGTCTAATCCCTATCCTCTAATTATTTTTCCATTCCCTATACGTTTTTAGTGTATCTTAATGCTGCATACTTTTTATTTCACAGCAGATTGATTTCTGGTATTAAGTTTTCAGAGATGCAGTGTTTGATTTTTTCTAACTTGATTTAAATTGCTTTGAATTGATTTCAAATAATTCCTTTAAGCCTAACTAATTTGTAACTTTGTTATGTCCTTAAAGGGTTGTGTGGCGTTTTTGATCTTTTTTAATTTATAAAAATTTTGATTAAGCATATACAAGCAAACTTCATTAACTTATTAGCTGCAGTTTATATTTGATCAATATGTGTTCATCTTTTTCTCTATATTTATTCTTCTTACAACCAGCTGTAATGGATCAGAAAATTAATATTTGCAATTTCTTTCAGTATGTACATAAAATGATCAATTTCACAGATTTGTTAATATTTTCAAATGTCTGAAGCATTCGTTTCAGTTTAAAAGCAATTGATAGTTGAGTTTGTTAAATTTTTATTAGTTTAATAGTCTTCTTTTGGTATAAATAGTGTCTGCATGGATTAACATTTAAGGGCACACTGATTAAATATCACTATTTGTTCCTTAAATGTTTTTAAACCCATTCAAGTAGAATTAAATTTGCATAGTTTTTAAAGAATTTTTTATATTATAACCTTTAATATTTTTTTGTGTCAATTCTTTTCTTTCATAATGGACCAAATTTGTGATTGATTTATAGATAAGTTGCCTGTTGGGGTCCACTTAATTTACTATTAATTTTTATTATGTTTCACTTATTTTAATTCTTGTGTAGCTTAATAGAAATTAATCCAAAGCTTTTTTTATAATTTGTCTTTGGAGGCTTTTTGGCAAAATGCAGATTAGAATAATTAATAAGTGTGAAAATATATCAATATGTATATTTAATCTAGAACTTTTTATTTTAAGCTCTTTTATAAAATTGTTTTGTACATGCATTTTATAGAAAACATTTTGTTGGATAAAAATAAAGATCCCTTCTTTTTTGGTATATTTTTAATGTTTCAGTGAAAAAATAAGCCCTTTTTAAAATATATATACTATTATCTTTGTATTGAAAAGTGAGGATATTGCAACAATAAGAGTTTGAGTTATAATGTTTGGAATGAGATAGGAGAAAAGCAAAGATGTTATTTGGCACTATGGAATGCTATCATTACTGGTTTTTGTATTATGATTTGTGATTAATGTTGAACTGTCCATAGCAAGCTTGTTGCCTCAGGGAATCCATGCTGAATGTTCATCTAATACATCTTGCTCTGCATACATTTCCTGTGATAAGTTTTACTTGATAATTTTATATAGAATACTGGTGTATGGCATCTTGTGTCATCAGATTTTTGTACCCCAATACCATAATTTTTTAAAATTTAATTTTTTTTTTAAAAAATTCTTTTTTAAAAATTGGCAGTTTTGATTATGAATAATTGGTATAAAATATTTTATGTAAAATTTAGAACCATTAACTTTGGTTGTTGCCTTTAGATTTACTATGCCAACTGGTATTTTTATAGTTAAATTGGTAATCCATCAGAATTGGGTTTCTGATTTTCAGTATCCTAGAGTAATTTCAAATAATCAACATTATTTTAATGTTTCCATTTTAAAGGTTGTAGTACGTTGTTAGAGGGATTTTATTTCAGAAAATATTGTTCTCAACAATTTTCAATAAAAAAAATAAGGAAGTTTAGAGTTTTTCTTAGTTTGATATATTAATAATTCACTTGTAAATTTGCAACATTAGAAATTTTCAGTTCAAATATATTGTGTAAGCAAGATAGTATTTAAAATTTCCACAATTATTAAATTTATAAATTTTATAGTATTTTAAAAATACTTTCTTGTTGTTTTCTTTTGGGTGAATTTATGAATGCTTGTTGATTTTATGTCTTCTCTTATAGGGTTGAAGGAGAAGGCTATATCCACTATAAGGCAATGTTGATTAGTGTTGTGCTGCAGGTTCTTCTACTTATGTTTGAAGTTTTAGTTTGTGATAAATTGGAAAATAACAGGCATTGGTGGATTTTAATTTTTGTCCCCTTAATATTGATTTCTATAATATCCATAGTTGTTTGCATATGGGCTGTTAAACATGACCGATCATTTGAGGTAAGATTGTTTCAAAATGACTCAATTTTAAATTGAAATGTTTCATTCTATTTTCAAAATCAGATTTTTTCTTTTATGTTTTGATTGAAGAATATATTCTTTATAGCTGGAACTCTTCTGTTCTGTTAATATTCTTCAGTTCATCTTTTTGGCTTTACGACTGGACGAAATAATTATGTGGAATTGGGTTGTAAGTATGTTTGGTGAAATGGTTGCTCTTAAGGTAACTTTTTATGCTTGTAGAAGTTTATATCACTTCAAGGGAATACATCTGTAAATATTAGTTTTGTGTTAGAATGTCAGTTTGTTAATGTTAAATGTTTTAAAAACTTAAGAAGAAAAAGTTTGGCTTAAAATTTTTATTAAAGTATTTAAAATTCTAAAATAAAATTGGATTGAAAGTTCAAAAGATTGCTTCAGGCTTTCTCATGAGGATTACCTCTTAAAACTAACTTGGGTTTTTTTCTTAAATGTTGTTGGATAGTTTTTAACTGCTGCCTTCTTACCGAGGGAACTTGATATGCAATTGTGTAGGGCTATGTAAAGTAATTTGACGTGGTGTTAAATAATGATAGCAATAATATATTGTTGGACAGTATTTCTGACTACATTACTATTGCTTCAGTTATTTTGAAGTATCTTCCAAGCTTGCTCCAAGAGTGTACAGATGTTTACGAGGATTATAGCAGGGATTTGCATACCATCTCTTAATATCAGGCTAGAAAAATATAATTATTTGTAAGAGTTTTCTATCTTTCCATCATATACTTAGGCTACTTTATCAATAAAATATTTTTGAGATATATTTGTCTTTAATTATAGTTAAATAGCTTCTACATCCACTTCCATGTTAAGTCTGAGTAAAAATCTTCCGATTGAAGAATCCTCAAAGTTAGTTATGCTCACTTTGAGGTTTTTACCACAAGATATGTATCTATAGGTGAAAGACAGTTCTGTAATGTATATATACGCACACACACTGTATTTACTCAAATGGTAGCCTCACTATTTTTCAAGTGTTAATGCTACTGAAAATCGGGTGCGGCTTAGAATCGAAGGCAAAACATTTGTTCGATGATAGAAATTTGAGTTTTTCTCACTTTTCAAAAGGTAAAATGTAACCATCCTTGCTGGCCACTTGTATTAATGACTTATCTCATTCTTCATTTTATCACCAGCCAATTTAGTTTATCGAAAACATCATTGTCTGGTCATAAAAAGGAAAAAATTTTGTATGCGCATTCTTTGATCACCTAAACTTCAAAGATATTGGTAATAGCATCAAGACTAGTTCACTATGATGCATGTATGAAAAGGGAGGCAATTTTATATGCAGAAAAAAAACTTATATGCAGAAAAGAAACAGAGTAGCTGCCACTGGAAATTTTGACACGGATGAAACAAATATACCTCGATGGCATAAACAAAATGATGTAATTTTTCCATAAAAATGTTCAACAGACTTCAATAATTCTTTTACATTCTTCTATAATACATTCCTTTAAAAAAAATAGTGCACAACAAATGCATTGGAGGGAATGCTGGACAACAAAGTGTGGGAAAATAGCGACGCCGGCACCAATAAAAAAGTCGGCTGTGACGAATCATTTTTGAAACATGATGCTGACGGTTAGAGTAATTATAAGTTCATGCATAAATTTATAATTCTGCTAAAATACATTAATTATTAAATTATTTCTTGTTATATTTTTTAAAAACTCTTAAATATCAGATATTAATGAACCTTTTGCACAATTTTTTAAATTTTTTTCTCAAAAACTTGTAGAGAATTTGAGTTGCAGCTTAGATTCAAGTAAAAACTGTGTATTTTTTTTATAATATATATAAGTTTATTATATGTATATTATAAACTTTTATGTGAATTATCTTAGAAATTAATATGAAGTATATGTATCATTAAAACTAGTTTTTGGCATTACATTTTGTTATTTTTGTCGTATATTTTCACAGGTTGTATTTGTTCCACTTTGGATTGTGATGTGCATGGCAGTTATAGGTGTTTTATATGCTATTATTTTTGCCAGTATTTTATTACGCACACCTGAGGTTAGTGCTGAGCAACGGCGTACAAGTATGCATTCTGCTGTATCTTATAGTATTATAGTGATACCTCTTTTGATATATTTGGTAGGTTCACACATACATTTTTTCTCCCTGATTCCTTTAAAATCAATTTTCCTTCTCAGTTTTGTTTTCTATTTCATTTATGAATTTAGTTTAAGAGCTTCTCATCTTTTTAATATTTAAAAATTTTTCTCCATTTTTTTAATAGGCATGAAAATAAAGCTGTTTTTATTTTGTTATTTATATACAATCGACTCTTGATAATTTAAAGGTGAAGGGACCAATTAAAAAACTTCGAATGATCAGGAGAGTATAAAAAAAACTCCCAAAATAAACGAAGAGAAATATTTTTCTAGCACATTTAAATTTGAAACTATGTAATAAAACAACAATTGTACATATGTATAAAATTATTTTGAAGTATTTTTAAAATAGTACATGCTATACAGTATAAATATTATGCAGAAGTTAAAAGACCTATATTAAAAGAATACATTTATGTATTAAAAACAACTACACTGCTGGCCACCGTAAATGCAACACCAAGAAAAACAAGAGATAGCAAAACAAAATTTATTTTGTAGATAACATGTTGACCAAGTATCAAATGACTAAATTTATAGACTTCTGTGAAGTGTGGTTCCTGCCAGAATTAGTAGCCAGAGTAGCCCCCATTGTTGGAGATCACCGCAGCCACATGCCTCGGCATTGATTGAAAGAGACTTTGGATGTGTTCTTGGGATACAACAGGCCAAGCAACTTCCACACATTGCCAAAGTTGATCTGGGGGTGTAATCTGTGTCAATCGTTGAGCAACCATGGACCACATGTTTTCTATCTGTGAAAGATCCAGAGAGCGATCCGGCCAGGAAAGCAATTCAATCTGGTGATTAACGAAGAACCTTTGGACAATGTGTGCCACTGGTGGGCGTGCATTATCCGGTTGAAATATGGCTGTGGCCAAGCCCTGAAGGTAAGGAAGGACAACTGGCTCCAACACCTCAGAGATGTAGCGCTGGCTGTTTAAAGTACCGGCAATGTGTACTAGAGGAGTGCGAGAGTGATATTCAATACCATCCCATACCATAACACCCGGTACAGGACCAGTGTGACGGTGCATAAAGCAGCTGTTCAGCATCCTCTCTCCACGGTGTCTCCAGACTCGAATCCGACCATCGTGGTGTTGCAGACAGATGCGTGAATCATCAGTAAAGACAACTTCATTCCATTCTGCCGCCCACATCCTTCTTTCATCGCACCATTGGCGGCGGAGACGTCTGTGGTTCTGCGTCAAGGGTAGACCAAGCAATGGACGTCTCGCGGACAGACCACTCTGCTGTAAACAGCGTCGAATGGTACGCGCAGACACTGAATGATGCGTTACAGACTCAATGGGCTGTGCTATGGTTCGTGATGTGACAGAGCGATCTGTCACTGCCATGCGCACAATTTGCCTGTCCTCACATGAAGTGGTGCACTGAGGTGGATGCGATCGACCACGTCGGTCCATCGTACCCTCTTGCATCCAACTGTCACATATCCGCATTACAGATGTTTGGTTTCGTCCAACACGACTATCGATTTCCCTGAAAGATAATCCACAATCTCTGTAGGTCACTATCCTTCCTCTGTCGAACTCGGGTACTTGATCAAAAGATGATCGCTGATTTCTACGAGACATAACTGATCGTTTTTTGAAAAAACTACAAGAAAAACACAATTGCCAAACTTGATATGGTTGAAATCTCCAATCCTTAAATAGCGCTTTGAGGTGGCGCCACAGGCGCGCGTGATGTGTGTCTGCGCTGAAATTCTAATCATTTGCATATCTCACCTCCTCTAATGCATGTTGTAAATTTCATGTTATTTGCGTGCTTCCTTCAGGGTGTGGCATTTATGGTGGCCAGCAGTGTATTAAAAGAATACATAATGTAAGTAATTTTTTTTGTCTAAAAAAATTTGTTAGTTTAGCTTGTGTTTTATGGTGTTCAATTTAACTTTGTCAATAGATATTTTTAGAATAAATGAAGCTTGAAAAACGTCCGCATCAACATGATTTTGAAGGGAAAAGTAACTTAGCTTGTTTAGTGACACTTTAGCTTCTGTCAGAGTTATTGCGGTCGATTCCGATGGTGATCAAAGGGGAGACAACACAAAACATCTAAGCTGCAACCTGTTTATTACAGGGCTCAACATGATAGTGAGTGTTTGAATTTTTGAGTTTTATCAAATCATTTCCAATAATTTGTTATTTCGAAACGTATTGTTTTAGTTGGAAGGTATCAAGAATTTTTGTGGGGGCTGAGGATATATTTTGAATTATCGAGAGGTTCGTATTATTGAAGGTTTGAATTAACGAGAGTCGACTATATATATTTTTTTAGATTTAAATTATGATGCTCAATGATCATTGGCATCTCGATATTTTCAAGCCAACATGTTCATTGCTTTTACTTGAATGGATCCCAGCTATATTACGTACTTCTTGTGTGCATAATAAAACTTTAGAATTATTGTTAATATTTATTTAAATACTTTTTTTTCTATGGATGGAGTAAAAAATATTTGAAGTAATATAATTTAGTAAAATATGATTCTGACGCGTTTTGAGGGGTAGTTTTTATATAAGTGAAATGGACTGCTTAACTTTTTTCAATTCATGCGTAATGATATTCTTATTTTCAGTTGCCAAACAAATGGTATTCTTATTCTGAAACTTAAAATAATCACAAGCATATAAAAGTTGATAACTTTTTTACACATTTCCTTATTTTAAGCACATTATCCTTTTGAATAGATGCTACAAACCATATATTAATACTAAAAATTACTACTCTCTCTATATGTACACCATTATGCTTTTAAATGTTTTGATATGATTGATAGTTTTTAAGTTTTTATTTTTCTTGATTTCATTTATGAGATTAAATTTTTTTGTTAAATTGTTATTTTGATTTACTAGTTTCTCTTTTGCAATTTAAAATTTGGATAAGCTAATACAACTTATTAAAATGGTTAATTTATTTATTTTTTGCTTGGATACAATAAAGGGTGTGTTTAATAGCAAATTATGAAATTTAATGATTCACTTTGAAACATATAAAACATTTATTTATCCATAGATTTTATTTACACTGATGTATTTTTGTATTTTAAATTATTTCTGATCTTTGTATAAGAATTGTGAAGAATTTTAACTCAAATTCTTTTAAAAAACAAACCCAATGTATTTTTTAATTGTTGAGATTCCTTGTAATATTTCAAAATAGAATAAAAATATTCATTTGAATTGTAATCACATCACAAGTATAGCAGCATGTTCTTTGACTTGGTTGTTCAGAATTTAGAATGGATAGATTTAAAATAAAAATTTCTTAAATTTAGCAATAGTTGAAAAACTTCATTGTATTAAACTTTTTAGGTGTATCTTGTAAAAGAGTACAATTTTACACTAGAATCTTCCTAGTATTTTTTTGCATTAGCTTTAAAGATTATACTAAGTACTTCTGTGTGTTTATCCCCCCCCCCCACCCTTTCCTGATATTTGATAGAAATGATTTTTTTTGTTTTAAAATTACAAAAGTGGCATGTAGTAGGATTGAATTTTGGGTAATTTTAATCAGTTACATAAAGTTTTCATTATTTGGGAAAACATTACTTAATTTGTTCTGTAGGAAATCTATAAGATTACTCTACTAAAATTAGCTTTGAGGATTATGTAGGAGAAATAATGTTCATTGTACTGTAGTTACATCAATATGAAGGTAGGGGAAGGAATAATGGGCACCGATTGCCTGATTGCTTTAATTGCTCATGTTAGTTAAAAATATGCTTCTTCCTTGATTAAAAAAAATACTTGAAAGTGTCTTAAAATATAAATAAAAATGTATATAATTGTAAAGGTTATTACATAAAAGTCGTGATCATTTGGAAGTTCACTTCTAAGGCTTATAACGGCTGCAAGTTGTTCTAAAATCATATATTGCACATTTTAAAAGGATGTTTCATACACTCATGTCCATAAATTAAGGATAATGATGTTCAGGCAAAGAAAGAGACAGAAGCAAAACAAATTTGACTTATTTGTAAAGTCTATTTATTAAACAAAAGGTAAAGATAAAAAAAGATGCTATATGTTTGACATAATTAATAAAAATTGCGATTTTTACTCCCTGGAGCAAATTTTAAAAAAGAACCTATTTACAAAAAACAGTATAATATGGTTAGTATGATGGTTAATACGGAGTATGTCTCCCGGTCGAAGCAATACAGGCCTTACAACACCTACGCATGCTGAGTATCAAATTATCAATCTGATCTTGGGGAATATTACACCACTCATCAAGCAATACCCTCCAAAGTTCCAGTAGACAGGTGGGAGGGGGTTGACGGGCTGCAATTCGTCGGCCAAGCATATCCCACACATGCTCTATTGGATTCAAGTTCAGTGAGTATGCTGGCCAATCCATACGGGTGATATCCTAAGATTGAAAGCATTCGTCTACAATGTTTGCACGGTGAGGACGGGCGTTGTCATCCATAAACAGAAATTCAGCACCCATGGCGCTCCGAAACAAACGTACATGTTGTTCCATAATGACATCCCGATAGATGTGGCCTGTCATCGTTACACTCTGAACATGCAGGTCAGTTCTGGAACCAAGAATAATTCCTCCTGAAATGAGCCATTCTGCACCACCGTAACGGTGTCGTTCAATGGTGTTCTCTTGGTGGTAACGGGTACCTGGCGCTCTCCATATGAAAGTCCGGTGAGAATCAGACTGCAAACTAAACCTGGACTCGTCGGAAAACATCACACAAGACCACTGTTGCGGTGTCCACAATGCATGCTCTCTACTCCAGGTTAATCGCAGGCGACAGTGAGTTACGGTAAGGGGAACACATCTGACAGGCCTACGAGCATATAGACCAATGTGCCCTTAGCACCTATACATGGTCTGCCTTGAAACTGTTGTACCGGTAGCTGACGAGATAGGTCTGATGCTGTGCTTTGTGTGTTTCTTTTGGCAATAACTTCCAAATACCGGTCCTTATTCAGCGTTGTAACTCGGGGGCGACCTGTGCTGTAACATCTACTCACATTACCATCATCTTGGAATCGTTGCCAAAGCCTGGAGATGACACTCTGGGCGATTCCAAGATCCTCGGATACTTCCTGCTGGGTACGTCCACATTCCAGTCGTCCGATAATTCTACCTCGTAAAAATCATCCAAATGCTTCCTTTGTGCCTTAACTATGCGGTTATTGCACTGAAAGGCTTTTAACGCGCTTGTGAACAATTTTACTTCTTTGCCACCATTCCTTATATACCCCTCTCTTACACTCTTGTCATTGTGACGTACTATCTGCGCCATCTGGTGGTTTCCTGTAATTTGCATATTCTTCTTCAACATGTGTGTGATAAATCTACAGGTGAAATTTTTATTTTAGAGTTCAATTTCTGTGTGATTCTGAATTATCCTTATTTTATGGACATGAATGTATTTTTACTTCGAAAATGCAGACTTCCTTTGTTTATTCTTATTTCTAATTGTTACGACCAACCCTCATGTAAATATGTTACCTGCAATCGTAATTTGTTTTACCATTATTGCTGTAGATGTTAGCTATGGAGCACAACATACCAACCATCGCTCAATAAATCTTTTATAATGCAGTCTGCTTCTCGTTGTCAGTTGTTGATTAGACAAGTTTGAAAATAACTCGAAGTCAATCAACACACTGTTCACTGATAATAGATTTAATATTAAATGCTTCCAATGTGCGTTTAACTTGTTAAAACAAATAAAAAATGAATTATGTATATAAAATTTTTATATAACAGTTTTAAACAGATTTGATAAAAAAAGGGGTGTATATTTCTTATAAATGAAAATTATAATATTAGATAGTTTAAAATATATGATGCTGAATAAAATAAAAAACAAATTATATAAATCAACATCAAAACTAGTTAAATCATTGTTGGCATTTCAGTCTCCTCTTTAATCAAAATTTATATAAATAGTAATTTGGAGATTTTGAGACTTTAAGCTTGTATATACATTAAACAGTTTAAAAATATTAAATATGTTAAATAGAAAATAAAATTATTCAAATGTTATTGTTAGTGAATATTTTGTTCAATTTTCAAATGTTGAAAAGGTCGAAGTAGTTAACAGGCAGGTTCTTTCATAGTAAATCCTAAGCTATTCAACTGTTCAGTCATTACATGAGATTAATTTCCGTGAAACAATTAACATATACAATAACATTAACTTCAAATCATGCAGCTACACAAATCCATAATCAAAATATGCCTATATTTCCTTGAACAAAATTAAAAGAGGAAATTCTGTAACAATTTGGGAATAATGTATGGTGGGTCGTCTTTCAAATCTTGGAAGGGTTTATGCAATTAACATGCAAATTCTTTTGAAGTATATCATAATTCATTCTGGAATTATCCAGTGATTACAGCTGAATTACTACAAAATACTCTATAGTGTGAATTTAATGTTCACACAGCAGTAAAAGTCCTTACTCACAGTATCATTTGAAAACAAACTCTTCAATTCATTCTCTACCTCTTTTTTGTGTTGTGGCTTCTGAAATTTTCTCAGAAAGTATTAATCATCTTGAACATTCCTGGATTTTTCCAGAAACACTTTTTTGTCGCTTAATCTGGCAGCTTGGCAACATTTGATGAGTTCACTATTCATTTACTATTATTGAACAAATAATATTTTTTGATCTGCAAACGATCTTTCTGGTGACTACCATTTCTTTAAAAAGGAAACAGTGCAAAATTTCTGTAACATTGCTCCCTCTCATAAGATTGTACTTCCCAAGCAGTGTTCCTGTCAACATGAAGAGTCCTTTTGCTGTTCAGAACTATTCGGTGTCAAAGACGTCTCCATTTGTTAAATATCATCATCTCAGTTTTGACTGACAATTAAATGTAGCAAATTTTCTGTATTCCTTTTTGATGATTTCATTGGTCTCTTTGATTTTTTTTAATTCTAGAGACTGAAAGTCATCTTCAAAATGGATCGAACAGCCTTAAATTTTATGGCATACAGAAAGGCAGCTTTCAAATCTTAAGTCACATTAAGCCTGTAGCTTTTCCTCATCTTTAATCACATTGATAAAATAATTGGTAGATAAAGGGTTTCAAATTCTGTGAGACATAGGAAAAGCAGCTTGCATTACACTTGATATCTCTGCACCTAGTTCGCACAAACTTTCTCCTCGATGTCTGCATTGCTTTCAATTTGATATGTGGTTAAAAAACGCCAAATATGCATCACCAAAACCCAAATAGAGAGCCTTCTTAATGGAGTTAAAAATTTGTGATGATCTGTGCTGCTGCAATTGGCTTGACCAGCAGCTTGACAATGAAGAGCAACTGTAAGTTGGGGGCTCATTTTCGATGTGGGAAGTAGTCTCGACTTGTGTCTTAACTGGATGGGTTTCAAGAAATTCCAGATGTTTCTTGAAATCCTAGAATATGTTATCTGCATCTTTCATTTTTTTCTATCCTCTCTTTGACTTCTTTTATATTTCTTGAAAAAAAAATTCTATAACATTTTGTGAATAATATATTATGTGATGGATCGTCTTTCAAATGTTGGAAAGGTTCTATGTAATTAACAGCAGGTTCTTTTGAAGCATATCATAATGTATTCTGGAACTGTCCATTAATTACTGCAGTATTAACACATAATTGAACACAGTAGTGTGGATTTAAAGTTCATAAAGTTATAAAACCCCATACTTGCATCATTTTAGGTAACTGATCTGCCTCAGTTCTCTCTTTAGCTCAGACTCGTTTCTCCGCCATTTTTATATAAGTTGGATCTCTGGTTTCTGGAACTTTCTCAAAATTAATCATCCTAGACTTTTCTGAATTTTTCTTGGGACATTTATTTGTGACACCGAATTAGTTGACAAGTCAGTTGCCAAGTTAACTCCTATTTATTTACTATAACTGAACAAATTATTTACTTGATCTCTCCAAATGATTTTTCTGGTCACAAAACTGTTTCAGCAGAGACGCAAGGATAGTCTAAAAGTTCCCTAACAATATGAAGAAAAACCTTGCTTATACAATTCTAGTTGCCTGTAATCATTTAAATATTTAATTACAAACAAATGTCAGAGTTTTAAGACTCTTAATGGGAGAAATTTAAAACATGCATATTGGAACAGTAACATTTAACTAGCTACCGTCGTATTTTAACCATAAATGTAGACATTAAGTATCAGTATAACATATTTCCATAGTAAAAGATGAAGAATAGAGACTTCTGATGATATGCAAAAATTTGGTGACAAATCAGAGATAAAATTGGGAATCTCGTTTAAAAAACTTTGATGCTCAGCTAGTCTACCATTCTGAATATTCAAAGATTCAAGAAAATTAATATCAGTGTACTGTTAAAAACAACCCTAAATCAATGGGAGCAAGTATTTTTTGTAAACATGAAGTGGGATAGATTGAGACGAATTATTCCTAAAATGTCATCATAAAAACTTTGCAAATTGATAGAAGATACAGGAAATATGTAAACTCTCTCTAAAAATGTGTCAAAAATATTGTAAGGGGTAAAGTTTCATGGAAGGAGTATGTAGGGACAAGACCTTCATCCACAAATCAAACTGAAAAGTTAAGACTGCATATGCCAAAATTTATTTAAAATTGTCAAATAGATTATGTGAAAATTTAATTTTTGTGGAAAAAATAAGATAGCATTTTCAAATTAGAGTTTTTATACAGATTGGTGCACACTGTAAACATAAGGTCTACTGTAAAATATGGAAACTAACTTTAATGTGGGAAAACTTGCAACTTGTTGGTAGTACAATGGACATATCTATCTAACTTATTATTCTAAAGTGAAATTAAATAAAGTAAATGTAAGTAACATGGGAATTTGAAGCCATTTTAATCTTCATCTGTGGATAATTATCTGATGCATGCTGCTGACATTTGCAAGTTGTTGATCCTCTGTTGCTGTCATGCTTCATGTATGTATGTGTTGCTTCTACCCAAAATTGGCTTTAACCCTCTTGAATAAGTTTGAAGTTATTTGTGGCTTTGATTAATGATTTCTAAAAGGCAGAAATCAAAGAGCACAAGGTTTCTAGAAAGCATTTAATTGATGAATAGTCCAAAATCGACACTTATATTTGCACTAAATTGGTATACCAAAGTTACTGTAAGAGGTTAATCAATTGCAATGGTGAATTGCACTTAAAAAAATCTGTTTCATTCCTTCCCCTTAATTTAATTTAGACAATGTCCCAATACCTGTTGACATGAATACATCTTTAAAATTGCTTCCATAGTGGGAAGCAATTAAAAAAAACGAATAACAACAAAATCAGGGGATACAGTTTCTGTTGCTGCACATATCTATCTTCTCTTTCCAAAATTCGATTACACGACTGCGCCTCCAGTTTGAGGTCATTTTGCTGCCTATCGAGATTTTCGTTTAGTATAACTTTTGACTCGGAGAAGCTACGACGTTCATTTTAGTTTAAATTGTCTGCTCTCATCAAAATCTATCCATTGTGTATACATTAGTGTAAAATAGTGACGATAAATATAAGGTGTTAAAATAAAAAAAATTTATCAAAAATTTATAATGTCGGCTTGTACGCGCCAAAAAGCCAAATCCAAATACAGCGATCGTATACCGTTGGAAAGGGCTTCTCAATAGCAATCGAATGGTACTAATAAAACACCATATGACCAAGTCAAGCAGTGCTGGGAACATAAAAGAATTAATGCAGCCGAGTGGATCAACGGCGATGCCAGTAATATCTGCAGTTGGGGCAATTGAAATTATGCAAGTGAATAATGAAATCGTTTCTATATTGACACTGGACTGTGTAGGCCTCAGTTGTGTAAGATCGTCGTTTATGAAGACACATTGGGCTGCAGCCGATCGAGCATCTACAGTGTGACAGAAGTACACCGGAGTCAGAGATTCTGCTTGCAAGGCAGCAGCACACTATGCTTTGGAATGAAGAACGTTGTCTTCAAATTGCTCCAGACTAGTATTCAACAGTGCTGAACATTATTTATGATGTATATATTGAAGAACTATCATTTCCTTTGATATACTACCGACGATCAAATGCCGCTGAATACAGTTTTCCATTGCGCCAGCGTGTGCGATCACGATCCACAAATCACAAGGCATTTCGATCAAATTGTGTACCAGTATCATAAATCTCAGCAAAACCATCTAGTTTATGTGGCTTTGAGTCATGGGACATCGTTGGATGGCCTTTATATGATCAATACCCGAAACGATTTAAAGTTTTCCCCCGGATTTGGTCAGGCATCTCTTACAGTTAGAGAGGTACGAGATGAGTACCAGAGATAGTCCCAACATCCGTTGCCGACATTAGTCACCAAAGTAAAAAAGTTTTATGATAGTGTTCTTGATCAGTGTCGTCTTATACTTATCTCTGCCATTAATGCACAAAGTTTGTTCGTGCACTCAGAAGACATCTTTACTGATTCACTACTACATTTTTTGTTTACTACACATTCCCCTTCTTAGCATTGTTTGCGCTTAAGCGCACCAGTAGGTTTCTTTTTATTTTATCTCTAATTTAAGTTTTATAATTTATGCGATACATTTCGTGTGTGCTTGAGTATTTACTGATGTTAAAAGGAAGGAGAAATGTAATGCTACACTACAAAACTTTGTTAGTGAATCCCTTATTATTTATTTATTCGGGAGGATCTAATCCACACCACCAGAGGGTTTAAGGCTACAAAATGATTCACCGAGATAGACAGAAAAAGTTACAAACAATATACATGAACAAGGAAATATAATACAATATTATTATAATTATTTTTTAAAAAAAACGTTCAAAAGATCAAGGAGGAGGGGGGGGGGGAGTGAGTGGATTGCAAAATATTGAAAAGGAAACTAGATTATTTTATTAAAAATATTATTGAACAAGAAGGAATTGAATCCTGTGTAGTTTTTTTAAGATGCAATAATAAATCTGTGAAATTTTACATGGAATTTGAAGGTTATTGTCAAATAACAGTTCATAGAAAAATTAAAAAAAAATTGTAAGTAATATAATCTTTCTAATAAAAGTAAAGTTCACAGCATTATACAAACAACGGGAAGAATTTAGAAGAATTTTCTGCAAGTTCGAAATTACTTTCAACTGAGTTGCCATGTATGATTGCAGTTACAGCATTTTATATTTATATCTTAAATGTGGGAGAAAGTGTCACAAGTTCGGCTTGCTTGGTGGTCAGGGTCCGAGGGCCTCCCTGAGCTTGAGGACCCCGGTGCATGGCACCGCCTAGCCCATTGGTAGCTACGCCACTGCCAGTATGATAAATCTCAGCAAAACCAACTAGTTTATGTGGGTTTGAGTCGCGTCACATTGTTAGATGACCTTTATATGAACATTTAATAATTTATATTTATTGAATATTGAATTAATATTGAATAAAACATTTAATATTAATTTATGTTAACAAATATGAGTAAATCATAAATACAAACTAAATTGCAGTACTTAATCAATTGTGTTGTATTAGCCCTCACCACAGCTTCGCAGAATATGGCCTTTGTGCTGATAAAACCAACCCATAAGTACGATATTTATGAATGTGACATATATAAAAATTAGTGCTGTTATCCATAAGTTTTTCAAAGAACGTAATTAGTAAATAATTAACAATACTTTCACAGCTTAAAATTATAAATGTTTTTAAAGTTGATTCTTTTCATAATTTTTTCATGGTTTTCACTACTGTTAACAGTAGTGAAAACCATGAAAAAATCATAAAAAGTCATAAATTTTTTTATTTTTGTATGCCTTTCCTTGGTTTGATATAGTTGTGCTTACAATGTTATATTTTATGCTGTATTTTTTAAACAATGTTAGCAATTGCTTTTTTGTTGTACTTGTTTTTTGTGAGTTTATTTCAGTTTTTGTACATTTTCTAAAGTTTTTTTTCTTAGGTTTTGCTGTCTAATAAATTGGATAGTGAAAGTAGCTTAACATATGCTGCAACTTGTATTCCACTATATTTCACTTTTATTGTTCTAATATTCTTGGCTTTTGGATCTAAAGGTGGGAATCACTGTAAGTGCAAGTTAAATTTTGTTAATGTCTTTACTTTCTGAAAAATTAAATAAACACTTTTAAGATTATAATGTACCTTTTTTTAGCTTTTAAGTAATTTTTATTTTAAGTGCACAATTTTATTCATTTTTCGTATTATATGGACAAAATGTTATTATCAGATATAGTTTTGTATCATATATTTTTAATGTTTTAATGTTTTTTAAAAATTTAATTGCAGGGTGGTTTGGAATTAGAAAAGACTTTTGTCAGTTCCTGTTGAGTATATGTCCCCTTCTACAGGAGTATGGTAACATATCATATAGTTTACACAGCAATGAACCAGAAGATAATGAACCACCAGTTCAATCTGTAACATGTGGTAAACTTACATATTCTCATTCTAAGAAAAAGAATCTTTCTTCTCAGTCTGAACTCAGGGTTGTAGTACCAGCACTTTCAATTGAAACTCCTGATTGAAATTACATTTAATGTTCTTTTTTAATAAGCAATAAAATGTAATTTCAATCTGTCCTCTATTATAGAATTACCTTTGTGTAGTTCTTATGCAAGATATACTAGCAATATAAATGAATTGTACATATGTATAATTTTAAATTATATTGTGAACACATTTGTATCTTCATTTAATTCACTTAATCATTTATAATCTATGTAAGATCAGTATAAAGAAGTGGATTCCATTATTCTGTGATTGCTTATATTTTATATGTGTGTGTCAGTTAATCTAGTGATATAACACTTACTGGGATTTTCAAAGCTGTGATATTTCGTCTTCAATTTTTTGTTAATTATTTTGAGAATCTCCTATTAATGGGAAAATCTCAAGTCCATATTAATATTATAAGTCATTGAATTGTTTGTAGATCTGTCTTCCTAAGATATTTAAAAGATAAAGTATTAGCTTAATATTTATGTACTTATCTGAATGTTTGATTGTAATTGACATTCATAAAGAAAATGGTGTTCTGATGCTTATTCCATTAAACTTTTGCATTGGTAATTTATTATTAATGATCAGAAATTCTCTGTATTGCATGCAATAGTTATAGTATTATATTTTAAACAACCATTTTTTAAATCAAAATGAAATTTGTTGTTAATAAAGTAGATTTTTCCATCTATGAAGTTTTAAATTTTTAAGTTAAATATAGATTTTTGAAGTAATTTTGTATGAAAACGGGATATAAAGAAATTATTTGTGTTGTATTAATACTCGAGTTGAAAAGTATATACTTGTATCGATACTTAATTGATATTTTTCAATTGCTTCTCAAGGAAATCTAATTCTGTCATTTTTATTTATGAGGATGTATGAAATGAGTGCATTATTATCTTTTATCTTGAAATATATAGAAACATAAAGATTCAATTGCACTAGCCAAAGTTATTACTATATTTACCTCCATTAAGTCAAAATACTGCATATGGTGTTTAACTGTATTATTTTTAAATCCTTACCTGTGATTTTTTTCTTTCTGTTCTTGTGTCATCTAACACTTTTACATTTTTGTTCCTTAGATATTCATGTGAATTAGTTTTCCCCTTTATTTGTCTAAAAAATTGAACCAAGATAACTTCAAGTGTAGTCTTGGATACTTTTAACTCATTAATTTTTACTCTACAGCTTTGAATTTTTTTTTTGCTTTGAAAATGTATCTAGTTAAAATAATATTGAGTGCAAGTATTAATGTCTACTTAAATTGTGTGTTGGCTGAAATTCATTATAGGATATTAATTTTTTTACATTTTTAATCAATATACTAATTTTTTTTATATAACTTCTTTTGATGTGTTTGGAATGAATTTAAAAAATGCAAATCATACCAAGTCTTTAGATTTGGATGACCAAGATTAATTGTAAAAACCACTGTAAAACACTGTACTAAGGTATAAACCATGATAGAAACATTTTCATATAGGGTTGAATGAAGCTTGTGTGATTCTTGAATAATTGTGTGTTTAGTTTTATAAGTGTAATTCATCTCATATTTCAGTACTGTCCAGTTTTTCCTGCCTTGCTCACCATTCTTCATATTGCATAAATACCATTGTATTAAATAACTTTTATAACTGAACCAGTGCCTGAAAAAAACTTGTAATACAATTTAAAATATTCATTTAGCATGCCATTTAATTGAGATGTTTTCATAATTATATGTAAATGTTAGATATTTTATAGGAGATTTTACTTCATAATTTTTTTCATTCCTTAAAATCATTATTTTTGTGATTTTTTATTATGTTTATTGCTTGTGTCTATAATACTAGAAAAGAAGAAAACAAGAACTTTTAAAAATATTTAATATTATATGTAAAAAAAAGCATGTCACAGTACATTCATGAAGAATTAATGAGAAGCTTTTAAAAACATAGTTTAAAATGTAAATTGATCCTAGTTTTATTTTCTTGCCTATGCCTCATTTTGTGTAGCTTTAGTTTTCATATTTAATTATCTAGACCAGTGGAGGAACCTGAAATCTCTTGGGCTTCTCTTAGCCTTCTGAGTAACTGAAATCCTTTTGTGTACTATGTGATAGACACTTCTGCCATTTACAGTATATTAAAAGTGAAGAATTTTAAAATTAGTATGTGTATAACATGATATTTTTTAGAAGTTAACATCCATTTTTAAATGGGCTTAATTGGAAGTTTTTCAATTTAGCCTAATTTAGAGTGCAGAGAAATTAATATAGTCTTATTAAATCACATTTTTAGGTATATTAAGGTAGATTATGAATCACTTTAGTGGCCTTTCAATAATATAAAAAGATTCGACATCCCTAATCTAGATTATTTTGAATTTTACATGCAATATATTAGTAAAATCATCCTTATAACTATTGCCTTTTTTATAACTTTTTTATTGTTGAATCTGTTACAGTAAGAAATCATTATATTTGTGAATTTTTTTTTAAAAAAATGGGAATTTTAGTTTTTTAATGTTTTGGTTTAGAATGTATAACTGTCTATGTCCTCCATTCCTTAAACATAATCAACGAAATGTAGTTGTATTCGATTCAAATATTTTTCTAATATTTGTATTCAATTTTGACAAATACTGTAAGACCTCCATTATCGAACTCTTTTTACAGCAGAAATCTTTATGTATCAAAATCTTTTTAAACCTTTTGGTAATTATGTTAAAGTGCTTGTGTTTCCTAAAACTTTTAATGTATAATTTGCGTATCAAATCTGTATATTCTTTTAAAGCATATAACTTATTTAGGAAGAAAGCAAGTGGAGTTGGGCAATAGAATCATAAAAATTAGGGGAAGGTCGTATGATCTTATTAATTTAGATAAGAATGAATAAAGTATTTGAAAGTACCAAATTACTAGGAACAGTCAAGCAAAAATGTTTCGTAGAAATGAAAAAATTCACAAGTTTTGTATTTGAATAGTCTTAACAATGTTGGGAATTTTTATTTGCTGTTCTTGTAAAAGTCTACTTAGATATTCTAATGTATCAAAATCATCAAATATAAATTTGATCTCCATCCTTTCCAATAATACATCTACAAAATTATATCTTACAGACTTGTATTGTAAAAAATTCTGAGACTTAGTTACATGAAATGAATTATTTCTCTGTCCCTCCCATCTATAGCTTAGATGAATGATTTGGAAATATTTTACATAATTTTATAGATTCATTACTGAGTCATTGCTTCTCAAAAGCTAGCTTCATTGGTAGATTAAAATAAAAAATATGCAGTTAGAAATTATGCAGTCCTTACAAGAATAGTGTTCTGTAAATTGTATGAGATGAAATTGCCCCCCCCCCTCCAAATAAAAGCTCCAAGCATTCATAGTAATGAGATTTTCATTGTATTCTTATGTTCTAGAATGTAATCTATTTATACTTCTGTCAAAATACTACAAACTTATAATAGATGCATATAACTTTATGAAAGAAATACTGGGTGTTTGACTTAGTACTTTGGTTGTTAATAAGTAGAAAATGCTTTTGACTAACAGATTTAATAAACATAAAAATTTTTAGGTTTACTTATGTTGTTTCTTCACAATTTATTATGTAGGTAAGCATTTGAAAAATTAAAATGGTTATGTGTGAAAATTGTTATCATTGTGACTCTTTCAAAATATGTTCAAAGTACTTTTTTTGTACAGATTTCTTATTTTAGAGATCTGTTAATGTTATACATAGAATACTATAAAATCATAAATCTGCATAATATGCAGTTGAATTATTTTTACTGACCTGTTGTAATTTGTGTATGAGATTTAGATATTTATTTCTTTTTTAAGTACATATTACTCCATATGCTTCTGTGTACCGTACATTACTTTTACTTATTTGTGGAATGGTTTCTGCTCAACATTTTTTTTAAAAGTGGAATTAAGGATTTTGATATGTTGAGATCCAACTGTTTTCAATTTTTATTTTAAATACTTATATAGTTAGTAACATTACATTTACTTTGTAAAACATTTTTGAAACTTATGCCTTAAATTATTAATAAATGTCTACAAAATATCTGGAGAATTATGTTAGTAAAGTAGTTACTGAGGTGAAATATTGTGAAAATGTATTTCATGACAGAACTTTTGGAAATAAAATAGTTAGTGTCCAAAGGACTTGAGTTTCTTTAATTATATTTAATTAGAAAAGGAACTGAAAAAATATGATAAACAACTATAATTGTTATTTATTATACGATTCTGACAATAGAACTTAATACTTCTATTTAATGCAAAAAAAATGTATTTGTTTGAAAGCTGGCATTGCTATTATGGCAGTTCTAAGTGTTGTGGTAATTCTGTAGCTAAAAATTTTGTCTCTTATTGAAAGTTTTTGCTCTTAAAAACCATTATACTAAACTGCTGTTTGTAAGAAACAAGGTGACTCTGGAAGTTAGAGCAAATAAAAAATATCTAATGATCAAATTGTTTCAAAATCAGTGAAAAACTTAATTTAAGTATTTTTTATTATTTTTTTGTATGTCTTCGGTTTCAAATGAAAGTAGGTTTGTGATTAAAAGTATTCTTTCTGATGAAAAGAAATAATTTTGTTTAATTTTTTGTTATTATGATTGCATCCAAACTTTAGATTTGTTATAAAAAAATGTCACTAATTCAATTATCACACATTTAATAATGAGTATTTTATATAAAGTTAAGGTAGAATATTTTCAAGGATTTATGCAAATTTATAAATTATCTTTTAATATTTCTCTCTAAATATACCGATTTTCGATGTATCATTTCTAACTAGAGATCTTGAGTCCTAATATGGTATTTTCAAATTTATTCAGTAGTTTTTATAAATGGAAAAGAGTAACTATAGGTGAATTTATCTTCTAAGCAGACTTGTCCTTGGTTATAATTTTTTTAAATAAAATTCCCATGCCTGAAGATCCTTCTGAATAATAATGTACTATAAGGGTGTCCATTTTTTTACTTTTTTGGGTCACATTGAAAGATCAGTTGCTTTTGGCTATACATGCAATGCTAATGATAACTTATGAGTGAAAACAGGAAAACATAGAATGTATGATTAACATATTTAACTAATTTGAATTTCATTTTTTTTAAAGTAAAAGTCTATGGAGCTACATTAAAGTGTGATGTAGTTTTCTAGACATTGCAGCATTGATATTTAATTTGGTGGATGTAGTTGCACTTCTGTTGAGTTTGCAAAGTGCTCATTAGTTATTTAGCTTCTTGGTTTATCCTTTGCATATTTCACACACTCTTGAAAATTGCTTTCTGCTTAAGTAGATACTTCCAAATAAAGATAATATAAATAAGGCATAATTTGTGGAAGTGAGGAATCTTTTTACACTGGACTCAGAAATGTACCTCATACAAGTAAGACATGATCATATTTTTTTTAAAGTTGAATGTTGGATTGTAGTTCTGTGATTCCTATTTAAAGATTGGTAGGTAACATGTTAGTTTCAACTAAAACTGGAATGTGGAAATCTTAAAACCTGTTTGGAAAGTTCTGCATAAAATAAAAAAGTAAGGCTTTTTTTTTTGTTATTCTCAGGACTGTGTTTAATAGACATGTAGTAATGCTGGTGTTGTTTACATTAATTTCAGATTTCCATAGTTCCAACTTTATTTTGAGCTCTGTTACTCGTTTAAGTATTGTGTTGATCAGTTGGATTTCCCATGTTTTACTCATTTAAATAAGCAGTTAAGTCTTGCAAAAAGGCCAAATCAATGGACTAGTTTTCATAATCAAGTTCAGACAAAATTTTTGTTTTTGATGCTGTAAACGACTTTTGTTTGTGAATCAAAACCGTTTTAATGTTTTAATTACCTTGTTTCCGAAAAATAAATGCTTCTTTAAACTCTGTAGTCAGAGTTTATGGTATTCCTGAAATTGGCAATGATTCAATCCTGTGACCTTTATATATTATACTTAATGAAGATCAGCAAGATGTTATGTACGGTTAGATTTAACGCATAATTTTTTTAGTGTATTGTACAGAAAGAGAGAGACGTACAATACTTATATAATATTTTTAAGGTAATTATACTGTCTTCCATTAATTTTAGTGGTCTATTTCTTTCACTTGGCTTTGGGGCACCCTTATTTGCAAGTATACCAGATATATTAGCAGTTGGCAAAGATCACTTATATTTTAAGTGCTGTTGCTTCCTTTAGATTTAATTTGATATTTTTCGGGTACTAATTAAAAGCCCTTTGTGTTAATTATATTATTTTCAGTAATACTCGTAATAAAAATTGTAATATGCACTGTATTAGCACAATCTGTAATTTAGTCTGCCATAATAGGATAGAATTGAAAATTAGCACCTTTGCTTTACAAACCCTTTTAAATAGATTTTTCTATTTCCTCAATTGACCTGGATGTATAGTTTAATAATGAGATAATTGATATGAGAAAGCTCTCTTTATCTATAAATTGTATTAGCCACACTTTCATGCACTATTTTATAAACTTATCTTCAACAAGTAATTTTTATTATTTTTTTCTTATTTTGAGTGTATAAATATATAACCAAAGCTCTCACCATAAAACCTGTTACAGTTATTTAAAAAAAAAACTGTTAGTATGATAGACTTTTTAAAATAGTTCTTTGCTTTTAATACACTTTTTTCTATACAAAATGAAATTTCATTACATATCTTTTTGCATAATACTTTTTCATTGAAATCGTCTCTAATTCTGTAGTCAGTGACATCTATACAAAAACTACTACTATTTTAGGATTTATTATTTTAACATTTTTTATGTTTTAGAATATTTTATTGTTGATGATCCTGCTAAATATTTAAAAAAATCATCGTTTATCAGTTAATAGTATATTCAGATTTTATTTTGTTATATTGTTAATGTGATAATACACTATAAAGTTGGTAAAATTACGAGACTTTTTATGGAGTTGTGAGTTGGTTAAGCCTAGCTTAGTTATTTATGTAATTTTTTTTAAGAGTTTTAAATTTTTATAATTATTTTTCTCATTGGAGGACAGCAATACAACTTATGCAACTAATTTTAAATCTTCAGTTAAAATTTTCTCAATTTTTACCCTTTTCGAATGTTTTTTCAGTTATGAATAGTGTTATATTTCAAGATCATTGGTTTTATTTATACCTATTCAAACATTGCTGCTGTAAGAAATGTTCTTATAAAACATTCAGATAAAGTATAACATAATAAATTGATTTTAATCAGTAAAAAAGGCATACAAACTTTATATGTTCATAAGTATATGTGTTTGGTGATTGTATCATTATTTGTAGTGTTGAAGTTTTATATTAAATTTGGTATAACTTCTTTTTATAGATATACATGTTTTCAAAGTATGAGTATGTTTATCACCTCATTGTGATTAGAAAATTAAATTAGTTATTCGATTTTTTCCCTCAATTTCGAAAGAGTGTACCGAGATGAACTAATACTTACATAATTTTTACTGCACGTTTTACTAATTTTATTACAAATAAAATGCGAGCTGTGAGACAAGCAGTATCTACTAAAAACGCTTAATTTATCATGTAAAATATCTGGATGTCAATTTTTTTTTCTTTTTTAAAATGATATTTATAGCATCTTCCATATTTGCTTTTAAAGCAGTTTATTATTTACATTTGCTTTCAGTGAAAGATACAAATAAGGTTTTTTTTAAAATATATTTTACAGAAATATTTTAATGTTTGCACAAACAGTGCTGAAGAATACTTAGATAATTTAAGCAAAATTTGTGGAAATTATTTGTCAGAATCTGTGATAAAAATAAATTTCATTTTTGTATTACTTTCCCTTCTTTATAATAATAATTCAGTTATGATACAAAACGTCTTTTGTATTATTTTTGTTTTTAAGATCAGGGGATTTAAGTGCATATTCTTCTCATACCATGTTGGAGGAATGTTTTATACGCCTTTCATATACTTGATTTTCAATGCATGTTTTATATGTGTTATGAGAAACAGAGGAATATTGGTGATGTATGTATTTTTATCTTTCATATTTATGCAAGCAACAATTATTTTTTTATTACTGTAATTAATAAATATTACAATGCATGCTTGTAAGTGTGATTTTATATGCTTGGATATTCTAAATGTATTATTGAGACAGAAATGTAAATAAAGCTTTGAGAAACTGATTATATGATTTCTTTTTTTATTCTGTTTTGAACTCTTAGTTAATAAAAAGATATAAAAAAATGCAATTTAACTTAATAATTAAAATATATAATTCTTTATTTTAATTGTCTGCTCGGCAAAGATTAAGGAAGGAAATTCTTTTCCTTATCTAATATTATTGCAAAAATACAATTTTTATTTGATTTAAAAGTTTTATACAGGAATCACAATACTTCCATTTAATTTTAGGATACCACTTTCTTGCTTACATTTATTTTTGTAAGTTGTAATAGCGTAAAATTCACTAATAATTAGTTAATTTTTTTTCTTGAATTAATTATCATGCCAGTGGAATTCATTAATTTAAATTTTACCAAATGTTTCTAAAAGTGAAATATTCTCATAAAATTAAATGCACTTTTTTACTTTTGTACTATGAATTTGTTTCTATTATCTTCTTATTTGACTTGAAAATTGCCAGCAAAAATATGAGAAATAAAAGCTTTTTTTTTCATTTGACGTCTTTACTGTTGGGAATATTATTCATCAAAATAAAAATGACCCCGATGAAATTAACTTATTTTTTGAGCATTAAAAGACAAAAGAAGTTATATATTTAAGTTCTTTTATATGATAGTCATCGAGTCTTTTTTTACACCACACCTAATTTCAAGTATAGCCGCCTGGGTGGCGTGGTTGGTTTGTCGCTGGCCTTCTGCACCCAAGGTTGCGGGTTCGACCCTGGCCCAAGTCGGTGGATTTTCATGATGCAGAAAATCGACAGCGGCCATGTCGTATGATTATATGGCATGTAAAAGATCCCTAGAGTGTCTGTTTGGCTTGGGTGCTCTCGGCAAAATTAAATCCTAGTTACAGGTTTCGCATCGTCAAGAGCTCAGGTGCCTCCCTCTAGGAAGTAAACTGGGCTTCAAAATTACTTTCGGTAATTGGTGCCGCTCTAAAAAGTGATACCAGCTCCTGGGGAATGTACAAGGTCTGCAAAGGTTAAAATACCAATGTGCAGCCCCATAAGAAAAAAACAGTTTCAAGTTTATCGGTTTTATAATGTAAAGTCCGCGGGTTTCCTTCCTCTTCTGATATATTATAAATAATTAAGAGGGAAAAATGATCTTTGAATACAAAATAAAAATAAGTTCATCTTATCTTAGGAGGAAAGCTTTTTGGGGACAGTAAAAGTATCTAAAAAAAAGGAAGAGAGCCAACTCCCCCCCCCCTTCAAAAAATACCACACTTAATGTTTGCTTTTTAAAATATAGTTAATCCAATATTTACTACATTTGGGAGAAAGTTACATTAGGATTTAATTTAGTTGAAAATATAAATTTCTTTTGAATAATCTGATAGAAGATTAAAATATTATTAAAATGAATTGAGAGAATTAGTACAAAAAGAAAAGTACTAAAATTGAAATTTCCTAATGAATTTTCAACATCCTTTCTTTTGATGGCAAAATATTTATGTTCATTTAAATATTTTTAGAAAAAATATATATATTTTAAATATATATATTAACTTGTTTGTGTGTGTGTTGAAAAAGAAAAGGATTTCATTTACCTAGTTGTTTTTATAGAATAAAAAATATTACAAATTTCTCCTTTTTAAAAAAATGCGTAAAAAATATCAAATTGAGGCCCATGAAATTCATCTTGGCAAGGGGTTAATTGCACGTATGTCGTTATCCGTAGCTTGGATCACCATGCAGGTGACAGTACGATTTAGCCCGGTTCGATTTCTTTGTTCCAAGTATTAAGATTTTATCTATTACCGAATAAATACAGAATGATTACAAAAAAAAAAAGTATTTCCACTTCATAAACTTTATTAAAGCACAATAATTCTTTTGGGGAAAAAAAAACGTTATCTTCAAATAACAGGTGATTGTAAAAAGGGGCCAGGAGTTTATACAGTGATAAATAAACATCAGTAGCTCTAGACGTCATTATTGGAGATATTTGTACACTTTAAGGCAATGATTCCCAGAATCGGATACAACTACATGTCCATCGGGTGTTAGTGCAAGTCCTTGTGGACCGTAAAGTGGATCACCGAAGGTATTAATAAAAGACAGAAACGAGCCATTCATATCAAACACCTAGAAAAAGAAATTCGAGTTTAAAAAAATAATGGAATTTAATTTGTTATCAAACCACCTTTCATAATATTGATATTGTTATAATTTACGAGTCCTATTTTGTAATTATTTTATCTCGATTTCTTAACACTAAAGGCAACCTCTTAAAAGTAATATAACATGCTTTTAAAAGGTACATTAAGATAAATTTGGAGTATATATATATATATATATTATCCACAGAGTTAAAATAATTTACTTCTCTTGACTCTCCTCCCTCCTTCCTTAAATAAGTGATGGAAAGATGGTTGTGTTTTGTTATGATTTTTTTTTTATTTGGAAAAGACAAAAAATTTTTAAAAATAAATGTAGAAACTAGAATAAAAACCCTTTTTAATATTAAATTAAATAAAAGTTTAATTGGATCGCAAATTTTTTTTTAGAAATACTAAAATATTAATACAAGTTTGCAAAAAATATTAAATAAATGTTTGTGGTTTCAAGCCCTTTCTTTAAAGACATTGATTATATAATGCATAAACATATATTTGATGCTTTCAAATTTCTGTATTTAAATGATCGAATAACGAGATATGCATATAATTTCGTTCCTTTCGAATTTAGGACATCTTCAATCCCTACAAAATTCTTCATACAGTTTTAGATTATTTTGACTCAGAAAAAACAGAAATGATTTTTCTAATTACCGTGGATTTTGTTGGTCTAATTAAACTGTCTTAAATGTTAATTACATCATCCAAAAGTTAAATTGTTACTCACTTGGATTCGACAATTTCCCCAGTCGGCAACTATGATGTTATCCTGGCTATCGATCGCTACTCCTGTGGGTGCATTGAACTGACCGTTGCCTTCACCATTCGATCCAAAAGATGACAAAAATCCACCTTCAGCATCAAAGACCTAGAAAAAAATAGCAATGCAAAAAAAAAAACAGGTGAACTATTTGTAAAGATTTTATTCCATTAAAGATGATAAATCAGAGAAGTGATCATTTACAATTATTAAGATGCTAATTATAACTTTCAAAATTGACGACTAATATTTTTTGTATTAATAATGATTGTGAATTTTCATAATGATTATAATAGTTCATAATAATGAGATACACGTAATGTGATTTTTTTATAAAGATGGTGGTTATAATGATACAAAATTTTAAACTGATTTCAAAATTCTTTATTTAAAACATCAATATTGTTATTTATATATATTTGCAATCCCAATAGATGTGTCTTGAGGATGGATAAGTTTATACACAATTGAAATGAGACGCATTCAGTCAAAAGGATGAAATAAAAAAAACAAACCGACCAGATTTTACATAATTTAATAAGATGACGAAAGATGATGTGGAAAACGTACATTAATAGTAGCAAATAAAAGCTTTTCACTCTTAAAATATGAAATTTTTAAATAATGTAAATATTATACACTCCTCCTCATAAAAATTATTCCTTAATAATAGATAATAAACACAAAAGACTAAATACTAAAATATAAATAATATCTGCATTTGTTAAATGTATAAATAATCTTTTTAAGAACTGTGTGTGTGAGAGAGAAATTACATTTTTATTTTTTTCTTTCAAAAGAAGTACGTGCATCACAAAACTCTATTTCTTTCCTATACCTTTTCTGAATAATGTAGGTGAAAATCGTTTTCCGATTATTAAAATCTACATGAAAAAAATTCTGTTCTACAACTTTAAAAACTCAGAGTTTTCTTTAAAATTAATCATAAAATGATGCTGTAAAATTAACAAGATGTTGGGAAGAATCTTAAAAAAGCAAACTTTGATCTTCACTCTTTTAGTAAGATTTCCATGTACCATCTAAAAAACTTGCGCAGATGTATTAAAAACGCATTACAGTAAATGTAAAATACACTGAAGTAAAAATCGAAACTGATATATCGACAGAAGATGTTTTACGAAAAACTCATGAAGTTGATGGATTTGTTTTAAGGCAAAGGTACCTAATCACCGCATACCAATTTTTAGATCACGGAGGGAAAAAAATCTTGCTATAAATTCACGCGCTATGCTTATTTGGATTTTATTTATACTTTTTAACACAAAACGAAAAGTATTTACATTTCACTAATGTGAAATTCTGCTTTATTTTACCTTGTTTATATAGTAGAAGAAAAAAAAGACTTTGCAGCATCTAATTGTTCTGGGAATATTTAAAAAACCTAATAGCTTATTGTTCTCAAAAAGTAGTCCACACACTGTACAATCTCGTGTGTCTAGTAGCACAAACTCCCTTAACCCTATTAATAAAAATAATTTTAGTGTCCTTTTCTATATAAAATGGGATGAATGTTATTCAAAGGTCAGCTAAATTTTATCAATACATTAGCTTCTATAATTGTTGTATCAAAACTTTAAGATTCAATGCATGTTATATGCACGCATATTGAAAATTTTAATGCATCTATATCCATATCTAACTCTATATGTGAATATATGTAGACTTATATATACAAACTCAGGGGTGGCTCTAGGGCCGGACCCATGTTCGGGGCGGCATTTGGACCAAATTTAAAAAATACTTTGTTTTTGTTATGGAAAATTTGGAAGAAGTTAAAGTACACTATCCAGGGGAAAATATTCAGAACGAGATGATTTCTCTTTATATCAGAATATTAAATTATACATTGTTCATAAAATTAAACAAGCTAAATATTATTCGATAATTTTAGATTGCGCCCCTGATGCCAGCAAGATCGAACAAATGACATTTATGGTAAGGTATACATGTATTGAGAAATTTAATTCTAACGAAGTTATCGTTAAAACTAATGCGAGTTTTTTTGGTTTCCTTCCAGTTGAAAAATTAACTGGAAGAGAACTTTTAAATTTAATAGTTGAGAAACTTAAAGAAAATTAGGGCTAGATATACGGGGCCAAGCCTACAATAACGGAGTGAATATGAAAGGAGAGAAATCAGGGGCTCAATTTAAAACAAGAACATTAAATCCGCGAACAATCTATGTGCCATGTAGTAACCACTCTTTAATTTGGTCGTTAATGACATGGCAAAAGGATTCTTAGAAGCCTGTATTTTTTTAATATACACTGCTGGCCACCATAAATGCAACACAAAGAGAGACAAGAGATAGCAAAACAAAATTTATTTTGTAGATAACATGTTGACCAAGTATCAAATGATTAAATTTATAGACTTCTGTGAAGTGTGGTTCCTGCCAGAATCAGTAGCCAGAGTAGCTACCATTGTTGGAGATCACCGCTGCCACACGCCTCGGCATTGATTCAAAGAGACTTTGGATGTGTTCTTGGGGTACAGCAGACCAAGCAGCTTCCACACGTTGCCAAAGTTGATCTGGTGTGGCAGCTGGGGTTGTAATCTGGGTCAATCGTTGAGCAACCATGGACCACATGTTTTCTATCGGCAAAAGATCCGGAGACCAAGCCGGCCAGGGAAGCAATTTAATCTGGTGATTGACGAAGAACCTTTGGACAATGCATGCCACGTGTGGTCGCGCATTATCATGTTGAAATATGGCTGTGGTCAAGCCCTGAAGGTAAGAAAGGACAACTGGCTCCAACACCTCGGAGATGTAGCGCTGGCTATTTAAAGTAACGGCAATGCGTACTAGAGGAGGGCGAGAATGACATCCAATACCACCCCATACCATAATACCCGGTGCAGGACCAGTGTGGCGGTGCATAACGCAGCTGTTCAGCATTCTCTCTCCACGGTGTCTCCAGACTCGAATCCGATCATTGTGGTGTTGCAGACAGATGCGTGACTCGTCAGTAAAGACAACTTCATTCCATTCTGCCGCCCACATCCTTCTTTCATCGCACCATTGACGGCGGAGACGTCTGTGGTTCTGCGTCAAGGGTAGACCAAGCAATGGACGTCTTGCGGATAGACCACTCTGCTTTAAACGGCGTCGAATGGTACGCGCAGACACTGAATGATGCGTTACAGACTCAATGTGCTGTGCTATGGTTTGTGATGTGACTGAGCGATCCGTCACTGCCATGCGCACAATTTGCCTGTCCTCACGTGAAGTGGTGCACTGAGATGGATGTGATCGACCACGTCGGTCCATCGTACCCTCCTGCATCCAACGGTTACATATCCGCATTACAGTTGTTTGGTTTCGTCCAACACGACTACCGATTTCCTTGAAAGATGATCCATAATCTCGGTAGGTCACTATCCTTCCTCTGTCGAACTTGGATACTTGATCAAAAGCTGATCGCTGTTTTCTACGAGACATAGCTGATCATTTTTTTGAAAATACCAAAAAAAAAACACAATTGCCGAATTTGAAATCGTCGAAATCTCCAAGCCTTAAATAGCGTTTTGAGGTGGCGCCACAGGCGTTCGTGACGTGTATGTGCTGAAATTCTAAACATTTGCATATCTCACCTCCGCTAATGCATGTTGTAAATTTCATGTTATTTGCATTCTTTCTTCAAGGTGTTGCATTTACGGTGGCCACCAGTGTAGTTCAAAGTATTTATCTTTTTTCATCAACTTTTCGTTGGGTTATATCATTAAAATGTATAAAAGGCATTAAACTTAAAGCCACTTAGTGTAAATAGCTGGGAAAACTGAATAGAGGCTATTAAACCCTTAAGTTATCAATTGGGAGCTTTTTATGTTGCTCAGTTTTTATAATAAAGCTGAAATTGACAACTCTATAAGAGATGAGACCTCTGGATTATTAAATTCTACTTAACAATTCAAGTTTCTATGGCCATCACATTATTTGGTATTAAATCTTTAATTGCATTAAAATTCAATAAGCAAGCTATTGCAAACAAAATATTATGATCTACTATGGAACTCTCAAGATATTGTAAAAATTTTTTTGAGGGTGTGTTTTGATAAAATACACTATGATGCAAAATAATTGGACGTCGAGATTGATATCTCTGCTAAATTTGAGGTGACTCAGCCACGTGCCAGAGTTCGAAGGAAAAATGTGAATTTTAATTATGAAGCACAAGATGATCCGATGGAATATCCTAAATTAAAATTCAAGATAGAGTTTATTTTTTTACATTGGACGAAGTAGTTAATGCCTTGGAATGCAGATTTAATTTAATGAGTACTGACAGTAATTGTTTTCAATTTTTGTACAATATATATGATTTAAGAGATACCCTTAAAACTAAAATTAATTAAAAACTCTAAAAAATTAGAAATGATGTGGACCGACGGAGAATCATTGGATGTAAACGCGCTTGATTGAGCAGATGAGATAGTGTCAGTTTCAGCTTTAGCAGGCAAAAAAAAAAAAAAAAAAAAAAGATTAGTTGAAGTTTTAAAATTTATTTCTGTTTTAGAATTTGCTCCAAATCTTGCTATTGCATTTGTTTTACTTTCTTCGCTAATAAGTTTGGCAAATGTAGATATTAGTTTCTCAAAATTAAAATTAATAAAAAATTTCTTACAGTTCGCAAATTCTAAAGATAGAATAAATGGCTTAGCTACATTAGCTATCGAACATGAAATAGCTGAACAAATTGATCAAAAAGTTTTCTGAATTAAAATTCAGAAAAAAAAACAGTGGTAATTTTTTAGTTTTTAATATATATGTGTACTGTTAGCTCCCTTTTTCTTCGCAAGGAATATTCTAGTTTTATAGGAGTGCATTTATGAACAATTTTTTTATTTTTAATAATAGTTTTTTTTTTACTTTGGGGAGAGGGGCGGCAAAATTGCTCGAGCCGGCCCTGTACATACGTTGAGATATTTATTCAGCGATTTTAATCAAAAATAGTGTTCACTAATGTGAGTATATATTACATCCTTCACAGTATTATCGAAGTTTCCTAACACTGTAATTCTGACAAAAGAAAAAAGGGCTTAAAACAGTAGTAAAAATGTTAAATAAATTTTTTAAGGAAAGTAATCCTTTTTTCTTGAAGTAATGTTAGTTTAATAACCAATTTCGTATTTAAATCGCATACAACTCCCCTTTCCTCAATGTTTATAAAATAGAATAGATAAATAATAAGACATAGTGACAGAAAATACAACAGAACAAAATATAAAATTAGTAAAATGCCATGAGTTATTTCCTCATTACATAGTTTATCAAACTTCCGAAAATTATACTAGCGATGAATGAATGCAAAGTCAAAAATAAATTAAAAGTAAAAAAAAACTTTTTTAAAAACAAGCTTTTATATATATTTAAACCCGTTAAAAAGAATAAAATACACTTTTCCTTTAAAACTTTTTTCTACTATCAACTTATAACGTCATTACACAATTTATATAATATAAAAGCTTGTTGAGATTTAAGTACCCGTATTTACTTAGTTTGAAAATTTTAAAAATTAAAAAGTCAATCAGACCAAGCTATTTAATTTACGTGTTTATCTACACAGGTAAATCTTGCGACAAGCTTTTATATCATATAAACTGTGTAATGACGTTGTAAGTTGATAGTAAAAAAAATTTTAAAGGAAAAGTTTATTTTATTCTTTTTTAGCTCGTTTAAATAAAAGCTTGTTTTTAAAAAAGTTTTTTTTTTTTTTTTTTTTTTTACTTTTAATTTATTTTTTAGTTATCGCTGGACAGGTTTCTCAGTCTGTTCGTCTCATTCAACGCATCATTGTTGCAAGGTCGTTTGTCGGTTAATTTCGAACAGTAGCTAAATGAATTCTTGCAAAAAGGCACATTAAATGAAAAACACAATTTGTTTTTTAAATCCGTAATTTTTAAGAAACTTTTTCAATCTTCGTTCAGATCTTGGGTAATATTGTTCTACACACGAAAAAAAGTTTCGTGAGATTATCTTCATAAATGACCGAAGTTATTGAATGTTTAATTAAAATGTTGAGTATTTTTTGAAAAAAAGTAAAAAAAATGTTTTTGGCATTTATTTTTTAAATGACTGATTTTAAAACAGCAAAGCATTAGCTGTTTTAGTACGGAATGTCGATTCATTTAAACGAAAAAAATTCATGCGCAACAATTTAGACATCATTTTCATAAAAACGCATCAATTTTGACTCATTTAAAAAAAAAAATCGGAAAAAAAACAAAAATTATTTTGTAAAAAAAAAAGTTGTTCCGTATAGCGAAATAAATGATCTTTCCAATTCTGTAATTATTTTTTTTGTCTGAGTTTTATATAACAAATTAGATCACTGTTTTAAAAACGCAAAACTCAGAAAAAAAAATCCCCTCGCAGTTCTTTATTTTGCGTCACCGAGCATAGCGGAATAAACAGCGCACATGAGTAAAACAATTATGCGTTCTTTGGCTTTTAATTAATATCTTTTTAACTAATAGCAATATCGGAATATAATCAGTCAAAACATGCATTGTCATCCAAACTAAACGTGTGTACAAAATTTCAGCTCAATTGGTTGAAGACATCAACTTCAAAATTGAGTTTCAAGATTCCACTCGAACAAATTACATACATGCATACATTGCAAGTTAAATAAAAGCTTGTAAAAAATGCAGTTGATTGGTGTCAAAGCAAGCAATAATTACCAGAATTCTTTCTTTCGTACAATAATTTCCAAATGAAAAATTGTGTGTGTGTGTGTTTTTAAGGTTTTTTTCCTTCCATTTTTAACAAAGTAATTCAGTCATTTTATGTGGTACTTGAAACATTCTCATTTGATAATTCTTTTTCTTGAGTTAACAAATCTCTGCCTTTTTAAATAATGCTTTAAAATTTCAACTATTTAGATGAATTGAATTTTCAAAAAGAATTTTTTCCTGTTGTAAATATCATTAATTTTCAGACTAATAAAACCTTTGTATTTCTTATACTTGTTCTAAAATCTGATAGGCTTTTGAAGTGTTGAAATTTTTCCAGTGAACAAAAAGATTACGTAAATATTATAGAAAGTAGGAAATTCATTATATATATACAAGAAATTTGATACACACACACAGCTGACTTATGTCTCATGTAACGCTTGTAAAATATGAGAACATTTTAAATTATGCTAACTGTGCCCTTTGAAAACCCAATTTTATTATACTAGTTTAAATATTCCCAGAATGTGTAACATGCAAACAACACAATTAGGGTTAACTAAACAAAATATGCAAAACATTTGCAAAATTTCAAAAAGAAAAAGAACTGGGTTTCTTACAGCGCAATTTGATGAGTCTTTTAATTTACTTGATGATTGTTTGGCATTTTTTGAAATTGAAGACAAAAGAAAACGCCTATTTTAGAGGTCATTGAGGCCTTCTTGACCATGACCTGAAACTCTTACTCCTTCACCGAGATAATCATCAATAACAGAGAGCTCATTTTCACAATCATCATTTATTGGGATACAGAAGCAATTTCGGTATTAAGAAGCGTATAAACTAAAAATGGGAAATCAATTTTTTACAGAGGTTTAGAGAGAATTAATTATGTCAGTTAACCATTTTTAGATGATTAATATATGGAAGTTATTACCTTCGCAATTTGTCACAGAGAGAGAGAGAAATCATATTATTATAGAAAGTGAATAAAATGGAGGCCTATCTGGTACAGTGGTTAGTGACGCTGCTTGCTGTACCGTAGGGCCTGGGCTCGAATCCCGGAAAAGGCATGAGTGTTTGAAAATGTATATTGTCTTTGCGGCATGGGGGTTCTCCAAAATGGCCATCGAGCTGCAAGTCCTCTCGAGAGGGTGAAGGAAAGTGGGCCACCCCTGTCCGCCTCCAGGTCGTTCACCCTCAAAATTGTGTGGAACCGGACCACAAATCGTACTGTCACCTATGTGGTGCTCAAAGCTGCGACAGGCGTACATCAAGCGCTTTGCCGCGATGAATTTCGTGGGCTTCTAACTGACACCGTAAGAGAGGTGGCAAAAGAAACAACAAGTGAATGAAATTGAGATTTATTGGTTATTTGTTGTGAAGAGCTGGAATTATAATAATTTCGCGCACTAAGCTTAGTGGTTAATATAATTTGTTTATAAATCATATATATATATATTATGTATTCACTTCATATGTATTCGAATCAGATTACGCTGTTAACGGATGAAATTTTCAATGAGGATGAAGTAAAAAATGTTACGGATTATATATATATATATATATAACAAATAATTACTTTGAAAATGAAAAATGACTTGTGTTAATAACTTGTACAAACTAATGTTGACTTATAAAATTACTGATTTTGTTTTTGTGAGTGAAAATTATTTTTTATTAGAACATAAAAAATACTTCCCGTGTCTGATCTCGAACATGCTAAATAATTTTTATAAGGTACTTGAAAATTACTCTAGACCAGGGTTATTAAACTTCTCGCGGAGGCGACCCCTTTTTTTGTACAAAAATTTTGTGCGACCCCCATAAGCATCGGGCAAAGTTTACACTCGTTTGGGTACTTCTACAGGTGTTCTGTTAGTAATATATTATTGCTTTGAAGTAATAAACATTCGGAATAAATTTTTACTTTGAATATAACGATACAGAAATTAATAAAATAAAAAAAAAACATTATATATAATGCAGTGGAGTAACGGAGAACCTGCAAACTCAGGTTTTGGGTCCCAAGTCCAAATATTTACTTAGTATCAGTCAAGCTTTGGGCCCCCTAGAGTCCCTGCCCCCCCCCCGCAATGTGTGGGGCCACTGATATAAAGTAATTACACAGTTAATTATGAACTATAATCTGTTTATTAGTCATTTTGAGTTCACTTCTGAGATCATCATCTTTTATTTACAATGGCATATGCAAGATTTAAGTATAAATGGGAAGGTTGTGCTTGATTTTTTAAAATTATGTAAATAAATCTTGGAATAATTCTATTATTCCAAGTTCGTTTGTACACCGCCGAACGAAGTACTTCCTCAATA
Organism: Trichonephila clavata; assembly: GCA_019973975.1. Taxonomy (NCBI): domain Eukaryota; kingdom Metazoa; phylum Arthropoda; class Arachnida; order Araneae; family Nephilidae; genus Trichonephila; species Trichonephila clavata. The sequence continues at coordinate 15,498 of BMAO01029728.1, read as the reverse complement.
TTCTTCAGATTTTGATCGATACTCCAATAAGAATCTAAATAAACAATGATTAGCTTTCACAATAATAATCTAAATAAACATAAAAGAGGATCAAATTTAGGAAATAGGTTCATGTTTCTTCAAATAAATAATTTTATACTTTAATATTTATCAGACAGAAACAAGGAAAAATTAGAGCCTGAATATTTTTACATTTATTTTCAATTGTAGCTCTAAAAATTCAATGGCTTTGCTTTTGCAAATAAATAAATAACGTTGATCTGCTTTAATCGGGTAAATCGAAATTATTGGTCACATGACGTATAGAATATCCTCATACGAGAGATGACAAACATATAAAAAATCAATAGTTAAAATTGTATTCAAACTAAATTCCCTGAAAACAGCAGTATGTATGTACAGTAAAACTTCGAATCTCTTACATTTTATAACATAATACGAGAATCAATGCATTAAAGCTAATAAAAATAATTTTGGAGTTAAAATTAAAATTATATTAATTACCAAAAAATATAAGTATATGATTAAAGTTAGTGAAAGCACTCTTCAAGGGAAATAATTTTAAATAATTGCTTAAAGATAGTTTCGTGCTAACTATATATATATAAAATCAAACTATTGGATTAGTTAAATAGAAAATAATTTTTTAAAACTTTTCACGAAGGTCGTAGGAGTTTAAAATGTGTAAATCATTGTCTATATCCTGGTTCCTCCTCAATCGATTGCTCTGCGTCATGAACTATGACATCACTGTTATTCAATGAATCGACATTTATTTGCAAGAAAATTCATCTGTCAGTTTCCATGTGTTCTAAATAGGAGAGTGCAGGAAGTGTGGGTGCAACTTGTTTCATTTTAAATTCATTATTTTTTTTTTTTTAGTTTTGTGAATTGAAATGTAAGTGGGCACAGGAAGAGGTGGAGAGGGACTCTTTTAAAATTATATTTCAAATCGTGTTGGACATTGTTCATAATATCTCAATTCAAACAATTTCAAATAAAAAAAACATTACAGCCAGATAACAAATTTTTAAAAAAATTACTTATTACTTAGAAATTTTCCCATAAAAAGATTAATTAAGATAAATTTTGAAATTCAAAAATGGATTGATGATCAATATTGAAGAAAAGAAGAGTTGGTTTGTGCGTATAGCGCAAAGAAGAGGCCCACATGGGCGACATTGGGTGCACTGAAACTATGGGTGGTGATGGTGTGCACATCAAGACGATTTTTTTTCAAAATTCGTTTTTGTTGTTCAGTGTCGAAGTGATTTTGGTATACTTCGAAACCTAGCGCTCGAACAAAAGGTTGAAGAATTACGATTTTTATACCAAGAGAGAGATAAAAGTTTTTTTTTTGGACGAATTACTTCATCTTGAAAGCCTAAACTAATTAATCGATTTTGGGAAAATTTTCGAACATAGCGTTGAAAAGTTTCCGATTTTCTGAAAAACTGTTCCCCCATCCAGAATAACAATTAAAACAATACGGCATTCATATGGCATGAACACTAGAACCCGTTTAGAAAAATGGAATAAAAGGAAAATGGAAAAAGGAATAAAATATCATTTGATGAATTTCTTATAATTTTTGAACTTCACAAACAGTGATCGAGTTTTGGCCTATTCAGCTATAATTTGTCCTGCTGTGAAGGAAAATTACCGCTTCCTTGTGCTTATTTTTGACATATTATACGTCAAATAACGTCATGGTCACAATTTTAGCTTTCAACATCATGGAATTTTTTGGAGACCGTTGCATTACTTGATAAGTTTAACATATGCTTACTGGCTGGATTTTTAAGTTTTATTGAGGAAAATCATCCGAGCAAGAATTAAATAAATTCGTCAACATATTTTCATAAAATCTATTATAGTCTTTAAATGTAAGTTTAAAAAAAGAACAAAAAAGTGAGTATAAATTTCGAAAAAAGCAATGCTTTCATTTCCAGTCAATTTACTTTAGATAAATTGAAATTTAATTCCTAACATTCTAAACTCTGATTTTTTAAAATGATATATATATATATATATATATATAGTTAATATTCTACACTATAGAGAAATGAATCATTAATAATCACTATAGCTGAAGATACAAAAACAGAAATTGTAATATGAGCCAGATTTTAAAATTTAGAAAAGATATATTTGATATTATAAATAAACTATAGTTTAAAAAAAAACTAAAAAACACGCTTTTATACTGAATCGAACTAAAAAGTAAAAAAATAATTCTTAATATAAGAATAAAATGACTAAGGAGAAAATGAATGTCATTGGGGTAAAAGCATGGGGTGCTTTGTACTACATTTTTACACTAATTGAGCTTTTCGGAATAGAAGTTAGAAATTATAGCAATTGATACATTTATAGATCACCCCACGCTTTTACCCCAATGACATTAATTTTCTCGTTAGTCATTTTCTTATATTAAGAATTATTTTTTTACTTTTTAGTTCGATTCAGTATAAAAGCGTGTTTTTTAGTTTTTTTTTAAAACTATAGTTTATTTTTCTTTTAGTTCGAACTACAATAAAAGCGTGGTTTTTAGTTATTTAAACTATTACTTATTCATTGTTGAATTTATCCTTGAGTTTGATATTTGGAGCCAGAATTATATACGTGGCTGCTGGAATAAGTCTTGCTCTTCATTGGATTTTAATTAAAGGGTATGAAGTGTATTTATTCTCTCTGTTTACGGGGCCTCGGATGAGTCCCGTATCATTATATTAGATTCCGTCTCAAAAGAACAGGTCAAAAAAATAAAATGTGTGTTAAAAAGAAAAAGTTCGAATTAAAATTTTTTTTAATGTACAATGTTTTAACAACGGACTAAAAATTATAAAATTCCTCTTTTTCGTTTTTTTTTGTGTTCTTTTTTTCACATTTTCATGCATTGTCATCCACTTCTGAGCTATGGTCCGAATTTCAAGTCTCTAGCTCAACGGAAAGTCACACAGTTTAAAATCAATTACAAAATTCCACCCGGACAGACATTAAAGAAAGCGAGTTAATAAAAACATGGTAATATTAAGTGTCAATCGTTTTTTACCTTTCAAACGTATTCCTATAATGTTAATTCGTATCATCACTTTTAAACGCTTTATAAAAATAAAAATATTTAGCAGTTGGAACGTAAATTATTTTTTTTTATTTTCATTTTCAGAAAAATGCTTATATTATGGAAAGAAATTGCTAACAGACACTCACCCTCCATTTTCTCTAATACTGAACACTTTTTTGTTTGTTTTATTTCTGTTAACAGCAAGTGTATTTTATACTTGCATATAATTAGCTTTAAATTCAAAACACTTGCTTTTGGGTTACAATTTATTCTTTTAGACGCTAAATCTGGAATTAGTCGCCAAATCTGGGAATGATGTATGAAATTAGTCGCCAAATCTAAAAATGGTATATGGAATTAGTCGCCAAATTTAAAAATGGAAAATGCAATAAGTCGCCATATCTGGAAGTGGAATATGGAATTGTCGCCAAATCTGATTATCCTTATTCCTGACGATCCTGAAAAGGACAATAGAACAAAATTATGAAATTATTATATTGTCATCTGCGTATCATAGCTTTCTCATTTAACATTTTCCCTTCTCTTGACAAAATCACACTTCCAGTATTATTTTTCGAAATTACTTTGACTTTTTTGTTTCTTTCCTCTCCGCTTACCCCGGGGTTGCACGGGCTTTTACCGAGTGAATAACTTCATCCCCATGGGAATTTCCTGTTTCCCTTAGGGGACGATAGCACTTATGTGTGTGTGTGTGTATGCGCGCGATGTGAGTGATTTCTTTAACTACGTCATAAAAACTCCCTTTTTTGGGAAATTTGTTCTTAAGTTGGTGTGGTGTGGTAATTAGGAGAGATGGGTGAAAGGCTCAGGTGTCGTCCTCATCACTTAACCGTGGCTTAAAATTTCAAAGTCCGTCGCCAAAAACTCTCGAGTAGGTGAACAGTGCGAATTTATAAATCACTCACCCACTTTCCAATTCTTTCTTTGCAGTTCTTTAGTCCTCGGAAACGAAAATGTAGCGTTTTTAAAAATAGTTGTATGTTGAAAAAGACAGAAAAGTAGAAATTTTTCAAATTACAAAATTTCACTACTATTTTAAATCTTGAAGTAAAATTGTGAGGATTTTTTGAAATGTTCGACACATGGGAATAAAGTTTCATGCAATTATCTTTTTTAAAGAAGAAATCATTAAACGATTGATTTAAGTATTTTGAGAGTTTTATTAAAATTTGTTCAAAAAAGTTTTTGGCTTTTTATTTTTTAAATCACTGATTTGATACAGATAAATATTTTAAATGAATCTCAGAAATGTATTGAATACATTCTTTCATCTTAATCTGACATCAATAATGATTTAATTTTGAAAATTATATAAAGAGAAAATGATGAAAATTGAAACAAAAATAACTTTTTCACTCTCATTTTTTTTTTACTCGCCAAATTTGCTGATTTTCGCATGTTTAAGTCAGAACTTTTTGGTGTAACCCTTGAGTTAGATGTGAAGTTTCAGGTGAAACAGTTGAAAGCTATTTGGCGCGAAACCATTTTTCGACGCCAAGGCTTGGCAAACTCTAAAATCGCGTATTTTTCATTAAAGTTTTTATTTTTTAGGGCTTAATTTTTAAGTTAATACTTTCAAACTTCACACATTAATTTTGAAAACGAAGTACTTTTAAATAAAAAAATGTACAAAAAATACTGTTTAGATTATTTCTTGCAATAACGTTATTTTACGAAAATCACAAATTTTTTTTTTTTAAAAATCCGTAATTTTTAAGCAATATTTTCAATCTTAGCACAGAAGTTTGATAATATTATTCTACAAACGCAACAAAAGTTTCGTATGATAATCTTAATAAATAACGAAGTTATTCAATGTTATGTTAAAAATTTCGACAATTTTTCGAAATATCTTTAAAAAAAAGTTTTGGGCATTTTATTTTTTAAATGACTGGTTCTAAAAAAAAAACACTTGAAGTTATTTAGTGTAGAATATCGTTTTCATAACACGAAAATAAATCCATACGCAACGATTTCGAAATAATTTTCATAAAAACGCATCAATTTTAACTATTTTTTTAAAAAAAAATCTTAAAAAATAGAAAATATTATTATTTTGCAAAAAACATTATACTGTATCGTGGCAAAATAAATGATCTTTCCGATTCTGTAATTATTTTTTGTCTGATTCAAAAAATCGGATGGCTGTTTAAATAACGTCGAGAATACCGAAAAATTTCACCCTCTGTTCATTCACGACGCTAGGCGGGGAAAATAACGCGCAGGGTTAAGACAATTAAGCGTTGTAAAGTTTTTAATTAATATCTTTTTAACTAATTACAATATCGGAATGAAAAATACTTTACGTCCTATTCTCAGACCTACTGAATATACGCACAAAATTTCATAAGAATCGGCCACACCGTTTCGGAGGAGTTTGGTTACAAACACTGTGACACGAGAATTTTATATATTAGATTAACTGATATTTATAATAATAAACTATTAATATTCCAAGAAATTTAATCCTTACTATTTAGAATTTCTTTATACAAATAGCTATTAATAAAATTAATTGGGCATTTTTTAATTAATGTATATATATAAATTTATTTTGTTTGTTCCAAAAATCTAATAATATTGATTTCAGTTATTTGATTGAGAGTTATATTAACATTGCACAATAAAGCTACACGAGGGCTACTGGCGACGGATCTCGTCATTTTGAGCCATGACCAAGTGACGAGGACGACAGCCAAGCTGACACCCCTCTTCTAACTTCCACCACTCTAATGGATCCAGTTAGTTGAAGGAAGGGCATATAAATATAAATTAGGCAAATAAAAACATTCCGTGGTAGTTTACAAAATGGTTTTCTCTAGGAGTGATCAATTCTCCAAGTGGATTGTAGCTCCAAGCTTTTGCAATTATCAATTGCGAAAGAAATCGAATCTGTTTAATATCGTAATTTGTTTATGTTTAGTAAATGCCCCACTAGAGATACTCAAATGATAGTCAACAGGAAATCGGAGTGGAGGATTATAATACGAAAGGTTCTTGATTGTAAACTTATAGGTTTGAGTTCCAAATTTATGAAACATTGTTGCGCGCATACTGGAATCTACCACACGTTAAATCCAACTAGGCTTTTATATCCTGATGCTGTATTGCGTTGAAAAGTAAGATTACGCTTATAGGCATTGTGTTCCCATTATTTGATCCTTATACTTATCGCCGAAAGCTTGATGTGTAATTTTAATGCGATATTAACAAGGGAGTATATTAAGCGGGTAGCGGACCTGGTGGTCACCAAGGGCCCCAAGCTTGATGGATTTCATTTATAAATTCCAAGGTGCAAGAAAAGATCTTGAGCCGATATTGCAACTCCAATGATTTTCTTGTATTTCAGTCGTGTAGCAGCCCTAGCCATCTTTTCTAGTATATCTGTAATGTTGCAATCTGTACAAATTTTTCACATGCATTTTTTTTTTGCCCAAAGTTTATTTAAAACAAACGCGAATACTATTCAAATCAAACAAGTTCGTTTTCAGTTCACAGCCGTGCTTAATTACTCACGGGTTCATTTTACACCGACGAAAAAAATCCTAACACCAAGAAAAAAATATTGTCGACATATAAAACTTCGGCATTCGGCTACCTACACAAATGTATAGGTAACATATTGTTACCAATTTTGTATGAAATTGTATAAATAATTTGTATTTTGATGTGCAATGCCCTTATGCTATATTTATTTTGTTAAAATTGTAATATTCACAAGCAACGCCGTCCCTTACGTTATAATGGCGATTCAATGGGAATTTGGCGAAATCTTGGCGATAGAGCTAAGTTGGCATCATTTTTGGCAATCAAGTTAGCGACTTTGGTGACCAAGCTGGTGACCATTTTACGTGAGTTCGGGACCCTCTGGATTCTTCTAGAAATTAGTGGAAAAATCCATTAATTTCACGATCTATGACGCAAGCGTAATTTTCTCGAAGTTTCCGCCGGATCTATAAATAGAGCGATGCTCGCCGAAACGAGTCAGCCTTGTTTGAGCTAGCGATTAGTCAGTATTGTTTCAACCTTGATTTCCGATTAGCTCGTCTATGCTTGTGAATCATCTTTTACATACGCGTATTTTAGGCATTGGTAATTGTGTCTGAGTGCTGGTTGAAGGTGAAGACCTTCTGAGATTTATTCTGTGAATATTACTGCTGCGTCCTGTAATTCAAGAATTGTTTTGCAACAATAAATTCTCATCGCACTTAAATAGCTGTCTTGAACTTTGTGACTGATTTGCTCATAATATCCTCGAATCCCGATCAACGTAACAATATTTAATTGATTGAAGTCTTAAGATCACTGGTTAATGTAAGCGCGAGTAGAGCCATTTCAAATGTAAAACGATTATACATTAGAAACTGGTGTAACCGTCACAATTTTAAACGCAAGCATGCAAACGTGCATGTCATACGCCGTATTGGTACCAGATATTAGTCTGTGGGATGGAATTGCATGCCTGTTGATCTTGGTCGGTCTAAATTAGGTTGTTTAATTTTGGTTGTGGATGAAGCTGACATTGCCTTCCAGTGATGTCCCTTTAGTGCTCGATTGGAGAAAGACTAGTGATCTAGCAGGCTAACGTAACATGTTGACACCCTATAGAGCCTGTTGGATTACAACAGGGATGATGGAGCACGTTATCCTGTTGAGAAATTTGAATTAAAGTTATCTTTCAAATGTGTAAACACGCCTACCAAATTTCGTCGACATAGCAAAAATCCTTCTTTGAGAAGGGATTTTTATTTCTTTTGCTCTATTTTACTAATGGAATTAAATGAAGTTACATGATAAAAGATGTTTCTAGTTCAAAGCAAACTATTTCAAATTAGTTGAATTTAGGCCTTAATAGCAAGATAAAGATTAATAAAAGCGGACCTGTGGCTGAAATTCGTGATACGAATTAGGGGGGAAAACCATAATACTGGAGGTTACTTCCTTTTAGAAACAAATGGAAATATATGAAACTTCCCTAATGACCATGATTGAGAATACCATACTCCAGAGAATAAATGCTAATAGTATATCATTGCAATAAGTTGAGTATGAATAGTTAAAAAAAGATCTAGCTTACCAAAATCTCTAGAAAATTATATTCAAAATTTCAGAAATGAATTTGGAAAAATGGACAAGGAGCAACTAATTTATCAGGGCTCTCGTTTGAAGAGGAAGTTGGACAAGCTCGCAGGCAGTAAAAGGAAGAAAAAAAAAGATTTTTGGTGAAAGTACAGAAGAGGTTACGAATTTTTGAAAGAAGGGAAAATTTCATAGTTAATTCGACATATGCGATACAGCAGAACTATCCCGAAGAGAAGTGAGATTTATCATTCTGTTACAGAACACCTTATTGCATTTTTGACAAGGAATTATAACCTGAAATTAAAAAGAAAGCTACACAAAATTTAAAGGAAACTTACAAAGACGATATTGAATCTTTTAACCCTTTAAGTGTTCCAAACGTCTTTTTCTGCCACCCTGAGATGCTTCAAAAACGCACCACACGGTTTTCCCCGTAAGACCGGGGACTCACCAAAAATGCACCAAACGTGTTTTTTCCTCCTCAAGTAACAGCTTCGAAAGTGTTAGAGACGTCTTTTTCCGAAATCCTCCCCCCCCCTTTAAAGACTTAACATCTTGAAGGATAATTAGGGAGGGTTGGGGTGACACAATGGATTCTGACAGGAAATTTTATGACTTGCCCCGTTCTTCCCCTGCAGCAATCGTAAAAAACTGGGAAGAATTTAAAACCTCCAGAGCGTACGGACTATCAGTTAAAGTTTGTAAGTAAACTTGACTTGAAATTTTTTTGGGTTTGAATTAAATGAATTCTTTGATGTAGTTTTCACGATCTAAGCATTTTTATAAATCTTTCATTTAAATCATTTTTTAAGTTCCCTCACATAAGTAATATAGATGATATACTCACTTTTGATTTAATATTAATTTGAAATTCAACGAATTGGGAAGGAAAAGGGTAGCTTGATAAAATCACATTTTTTTCTTTACCTTAAAATTCTCAAGTAGAATTAAGTTTTTTTATAACCTATCTCTAAAAATATCTATGATATATCTATATTTAAATTCAAAGTATATATCTCAAAACAATGAGGATAATTTACAGTTTAGTTTTTCTTATTTTAATTAATACTTCTAAGTTTTTTTTAAAGGAATTATTTCGTTTGTGTCAAAAATTTATTAAAAAAAAAGGTTCAAAAATTAAAACCTGTTAAACTTTTAAAATTCTAAACATGAATAATTTTTAAGTTTCTGTACAACAAGAACTTGCAAAAATTTTGTACGCATTGATAAAAATAACAAAAAAAACCTATTTAAATCCTTTAGTTTTTCATAATATCAAAGCCAGGTGTTCAGAGTATCTTACATACAATTCCTAGTTTGTATTGTTTAGATAACGAATTATAATAGAATTTTTAAAGTCTGAACTTCAGTTTCCTTTAAAGAGAATGGGAACAACAAGCTCTCTCTCTCTCTCTCAAATTTTTAAGCTTGAATCTTCGGGCAAAGAGAAATGAAAAGCACCTGGACAAATTTACAGTTGACATTTGCGTCAATAAATAAATATAAAGATCCATTTTAAATTCAAGTTACAAAAATATCTATTTATGCAAAATCTCTTATCATTTAGATTCTATTATAGAGGTTGGCTGAAGAACAAGTAATTAAAATTTTGACATTTTTTGTAATCTTAACCATACAAAACCAGGAATTTTATATTAGCTGCACTGAAATTCTGCATTTGAATTTCGAAAATATATTTATGTAGGTATCTCGCGTACGCAGTTGAAAATATTTACCATAAATACTAATAATTCTTTCGATATTTAAAATTTTAAATTGAATTTTTAATATATTCCACTTTTAACATTTTTTCATTTGTTCAGTAAATTTCATACAATTTGGTTGAGTGAGTGAGTGAATATTAACGTCGCTCTGTTCAGCTATACTCGAGAACTTTTGGCGACGAACCTTGTCATTTTGAACCATGGTCAAGTGACGAGGATGACACCTGTGCTAGCACCTCTCTCCTTCTCCTAACTGCCACACCACACCAACAGAGGGACGTTTCAGCTCTCGACAGATTTAACGTGCATTGTTCCCCTACACGGCGGGTCTTCAGTGGTAATGGGCTCGAACTCATGATACGCCAGCCACGAGTCCGTTACCTCGAAAAGGTTTACCTGTTTCATTAAAAAGTTCTAAAGTGTAAATTATGGCCTTCCAAAAGGGAAAAATATGTGTTTTGAAGTACAAGGATAAAAAAAACCCTGCATATGATTAGCATTTTTCATAACGCTGATATGATGGAAGTGAAAGCTAAGAAACGAAATTCTGTGAAAATGAAACCAAAAGCAGCGGTGTTTTATAATACCACCATGGGTGGTGTTGATAGATCAGACCGGTGTCTATCCTTACTATCCTGTTGCCCGAAATCAACAAAGGAAATACTACAAGAAGATTTTTCGACATTTGTTAAATCAAATTGTGTGGAATTCCTTCACTATCTATAAAAAAAAATGGCGGTATTTTAAATGATATTGGTTTTCGAATGAAACTGATTGAACGATTGATAGAAGAAGGAAGTAGTAATTCCGATTCACGAAACTTTGTTACCTCTGAAATGTCTGAAACTGTAGTCCGTTTAATTGGAAGGCATAAATGGAAATATGTGCTTCATAATGGCTTCATATGTGGAAAGTGACTCTTCAAGAAAAAACAAACCACCACGAAAATGAGTTGTATGCTACCTTAAGAAAAATGATAACGGAAAACGCATTCGAAGAGAAACACGTTTTGAATGTAAAGACTGTAATGTTGGACTGTGTGCAGCGCCGTGTTTCGAAAAATATCACACTGTGACAGTGCTATAAATGACGTATATCAATCAATCAATGACGTATCTATCAATGTATACAAAATATTTTTTCTTAAAATTAACGGTTTAAAAATGTTTTGAACAAATATATTTGTTTTTGCCCTCTATATGCATATGTACACTTCTAGCTTCAGTAATGTACAATTGTTTAGATAAACTTTTGGCTTTGTAAAAGGTATTTTGCTTTGACTAAACATTTTATAGCAAATTTTAATAATATTTTGTATACTTCTTTGATAATTTTTGCTATTTATACCTGTTTAAATTATTATTTATAAAAGTTTCTTTGCAATTGTTTGTAAATTGAACAAAACCTTTTCTTACACAATTATGTATATTTGAGGATGAATTCTGATTTATTTTATATTCAGTAAATACAAAAAATTTTGTAAATTTCTTTTTCTTTGCAAATTTATTTGTTTTAAAGCATGCATATTTATATAATGAAATGTCTAACTATCCAAATTATGTCGGGCTTTTTCTCCATTAAAGGCTTTTAGGATTTTAGAAATCATCTTGTAATTATACATTATATATTTAATAAGGAAAAATATTTCCATATATAAATAAATTTTTTGTCCCGTAAGTATATAATTGTTTTTAGCTACAGTTTGTAAAATGTATTGGAATTAGTAGTGGGGCCGGAGTTTTACAAATTATAATTGTTTTTGACTGCACTAAGTTATATATTTATATTTCATTCTTTTTACATTATGAGTAGAAGTCATAAACAGTTTTATAACAGTAAAATAAATTTTTGTTTTATATTCAAATTATGCTATTATATTGATTCTGAAAATAATAAGTTAGTTTGACAAGCCATTATTTAACAATTTTAAAGCATTGAACATTTTGGAAGTTTTTAAAACGTTTATAAAATACTAAATTATTAAAAATATTTAATTATTGTAAATGATTTATATTTCTTAGATTATTGGAAACAAAAAGTATAGAATTTAAAATATATTTCTTTGTTGGATTTTAATAATTATTTTTATAGCTAAACCTGGAAAAACACGAAATTTTTCAAATATTAACTTTAAGATTTTTTAAAAAACATAACTGGAGCTCCCAGTCCTATAACCATATGAACTTTTATGGATCATATGTTTGGGAGTATTTACAAGATATTTCAAGATTGGAAAAAAAAGCGTTAGGGATTAGAAAACACATTTTCAAAATTAAAAGTCTGACAAAAACACATTTATAAAATTTGGAAAGGCAAAAACAAAAACTAATAGTGTCTGTAAAGCTCTAATTTTTAATATGTTATTTTCCAACTTATGTTCTACATCCAAACGCTACTTGAAATAATTATGACTGAAAATATCTTTTTTAATTCAAAATATTCTTTTACGCAATATTAATAACATTTGTTACTTTGATAGATTATTCGGTTTCATCTTAACCTAATATTTTCACAGGAGTTTTAAATACACAAAACATTTATACACAAAAAATAATAGTGATATAAAGGTAATCCCGAAATCATCAAGTTTGTAAATAATGTCAATTTTTTTTTTTCTAAATCGGGGTAGTTTAGCAAGTTTGGGTTTTTGTTGCATGACTTGAAAATACTACAGTAGTACTACAAAATATTTACTATAATGTAGTTTAGACATCAGGGAAATATTTAGTTCTTTCTACAATATTTGCATTCAGAACATTTACATTTTGAAGTCTAATTGTAACATCATCTGTGAAAGCTGGATCTTAGATTTATAAATTTCAGTCACGTATTCCTTCCATTTCAAATGTTATTTCTCACAGAAGCCTGCTTACATTTTTGTCATGCCATTTCTCAACAGGAAAAAATTAATGAAAATAAAGTAAAAAGCTTTTAAATTATATAAATTATGTGTACAAATAAATATAGTGGTCTTTAAATTAATCTTAATTAAGTAAATGTGAGAGAACTCAAAAGCTTCAAAACATAGCAAACAGAAATGATTTTAAAAATTAAAATTTCAGTTAATACCCATTTCACACGAAAAAGTGGCTTGTGTTCAAAAATATTTTCAATTAATTTAATTTAGAATTGCGAAAATACTTTAAAGTGAATTCAAAACTAAAATCAAATCTCAGAAAACTTAAAATTTCTTAAAACCTATTTGGTTTTCAGGTCTTCTGGAATGTATGCTTTGTCTAAGATCCAGCCTAGAGCCTAGGCTTTTTTTACAGTTTGAAAGTATCCTAAAATGATAAGTGAGAGATCCCAGTTCAATTGAAGCAATCTTTCCAAATATATGGGCCACAAAATTTTTTTAAAAAACCCTGATGTTTTTGTTATTATGCTTAAATTTGGAAAAATCTCGACACTTAAGAGAATATTATTTAAAACCAAAAATTATAATCCGTTTTTTTCCACATGTGTAATTTTTTTACAAACTACCCAAATTTTTAATATAATAACATTTCAAAACAAAAGGTAGGGTTTTCTTGCAATATAGAATGAATTATGAGGATGATGAATTTATTCTGTTAATATTTAAGAATAAAATAAAATTTGTAAGGTTCTAATCCTGGATTAAGGATACATCTCTAAATGTTAAATTGCTTATAAAATTGCTTATTTATTGAATTGTCAGTTAATTTTACTTATGTAAAATGTTTTTAAGTGTACTATTTTTAAAAGACAAAATTAATCAGTAATGCACACACATCTTTGCAATGACTGAATTGAAAGATGTAGTTACGGATGACAGTTTCCATTTATAAATATATGCGAATATGCATTTAAAGGATGTAATACTAAAGAAACGGAAGATGAAAATCAAATCTGAGTAGAAAATGGGAAGAAACCTTTCGCATTTAACACATTTAAGAAAAATATATTTCTTATTAAAATTATTGATTGAAAGTGTATTATGTGGTTCCGACAAAATGCTGAAGTGGTGAGAGTATTATTTTATTCTTAGTGCAAGTTGTTATGATGAGATTTGATTTATGCCGAAAAAATTCATTCAACAGAAAAGTATAAATTTAAGGATTAAAATTTGCATAAATTAAAAGTATTAAAATCTCTTTAATGTTATTTTAAATTAAAAATATAATAAAATGCAGAAAGCCCAGTTTTATTGTACAAACTTCTTCATCGTATATAACAGAGGTTCCCAAACTTTTTTGTCTCATAGACCCCTTGCCATGTTTTTCGGTTTCGGGTAGACCCCTGCCTACCTAATATTAAATTTTTGCAAATTTATCAACTTAAATGTCTTTTTGATAATTGGTGCTACTACTTTCAAAAAATTAAATTTTTAACTGTAATGAAGTATAGTTCTGCGTTTAAAACTTAAGAAGCGCATATAATGAATTAAAGTTAAAACAAAATAACTGAACAAATGCTTTTAAAGAGAAGGATGAATCTGGTGTTTCAATAACAAATTTTCAATATTTAATATCAATCTTGTCAGGTTTAACCCTAACCTTCCTTTTTCGTAAGTGCCTACTTCTTTCTTTCTTTTCCTTTCTTTTTTTGTTTTGAGATTGGCAAACTCAGTGAAACTCCCTCTCACAAGGAAAAACACATTTAAAAACTTTCTCATGATATTCCATATTTGTGACAAATATCAGGTATGTCTTTTTAAAGCCAAAATTACTGACATCCGTTTCTATAAGATCTTCATTAGGACCTATTCTAATAAGTTCCTATTGCAATATGACACTTTTTTTTTCAAAGCGACTATTTGAAATCATTGTCTACTGCTGTATTACTAAAAAAAACAATCTCAAACTTAGTTTCAAAATCTGAGTAAGGGCATTTAAATGTTAAACGTAGGTTAAAATGTCCTGACAGACTGTGACAAATTAAAAAATTCGTGACGTTCAATATTATACTTCTTTAGCTTAATTTTGGAAAAAAATGCTGAAATATTCCTTGAATAAAATTTATGTCACCTAGTATGGTAGTCAACTTTTATGTTGTTAAACTAACCTCACTAAATTTAGTAAACGTTAAATTGGTAAAATCTGGTTCCCACTGGATCAAATTTTTTAAAGATTAACGTCATGATCTGGTTTAATGAGAACCACGATCATAGACCCCCATTTACACCTCATGAGCCCCCAAATTATTTTTTTACTCGCGTGGAACTCTTGCAGGTCGTCATAGACCCCTGGGAGTGCATATAGATACCTTTGGAATCATTGTGGTATATAATGATACTACATTTATTCTCATTTTGCTTTTTAAAAAAAATGATCACTTTTACTTTTTTACCTCAAAAAAAAAGAAAGAAAAAAACAGGAAATCGGTTTGCGTTTTCTTAGTCTGATATTCACAATGATTACAGAACTTCTGTCTTGATCAAATCGTAATACCAAAATCAAAATGTTTTTTTTTAGAAAAAGTAATAGGAGAAAAAATTAATTTTCTTTTGCTTATTAAAAATATTTTTCAACTTTTAACTCGCCATTTCTTTAAATCTTTATTTTTTATCCTTTATTTGCTTGTTACTATGATTCAACAATTGATGGTTTCTGTTCGCCGTGATGTGGATCCAACGTTCATCAC